>PITB01006436.1:0-89453 GCA_004024585.1 Paradoxurus hermaphroditus | reverse complement strand
CTCAATCTCATTCCGTTCGGCATACTTACTCTTGAATCTGCGCCTCTCTTTTTCAAATGTCAGTGTCACCTTTGATGGGGGGTTTTACTGGCATCCCCTCTCCTCCCGGGAAGGCGGAGCCGAGTCCTCTCCTCTGATCCCATAGTGCTTTGCTCGTGCCCATCAAAGCATTCATCACATAGGCCTTCTTTATTTACACTGCCCCGGGAGCAAGACTCTGGGGGAAGAGGTCTCATTGATCTCCATGAACTGAACCCCTATTTCAGAGTCCAATGTATTGTCGCCCCCGCAGTTGTGCAAGAGTCTAGGTGATCCGTTTATGCATCTGTTTCCAGTCTCTGGTCTGAGATCTAGGGCTCCCGCGATCCAGTTCCACGCCCGTATTTCGGGGAATTAAACAGGACCCATGTTAGAAGGAGCTTAACAATTGTTTGTTGAGGCATAAATGACCCAACTTGTAAATGGGCTTTCCCATTATTGAGGCAAGGACCCTTCTTCATTGCATGGAAAAACCTGCGTGGGGAGTTGGTCATTAAGAATGGCCTGTCTTTATGGTAACATATTTTCAACTTTAACTGGAGTGTTCTTTCTGGGACTTTGGCCGTGTCTGAACCTATTGAATACATGGGTCACTTTGAAAGGAAATGTCAGCTCTTCTCAGGGAACGAATTCGGTCGAGATCAAATAACTTCAGGCACACATTTACCTGGAGCTTTTGATTTTTAATCGTCTGTTCTCTAGGCAAACCTCACACAAAGCTCATGGGGGACAGGTGCCAGGCAGGGACAGCGTGCACCCCAAAGCTCTGCCCGCTATCGAGTGAAGTGTGTTTTTACGAGCTCGCTCAGTTAACTTCTCCGTGGACTGGACTGGGGTGTCGAACTGGATCAGGAATCCAACTTCCTTTCTTTAAACAATAGGAAATTGACAAGGTGATCAGGGAACACCCAAATTCTGGAATATTATACAGGTGTTACAGTGGCATTAGGGGCGCCTGGGTGGCTCAGTCGGCTGAGCATCCATCTTTGGCTCAGCTCAGGTCATGATCTCACAGTTCAAGTGACCGATATCAGCTCAGGTCACGATCTCGCGGTTTGTGGGTTCGAGCCCCGCGTCGGGATCTGTGCTGACAGCTCGGAGCCTGGAGCCTGCTTTGGATTCTGTGTCTCCCTCTCTCTGCCCCTCCCCTGCTCCTGCGGTGTCTCCCTCGGTCTCTCAAAAATAAATCAATTTTTAAAAAATTTACAAAGTAGGATTAATAACATGCAAATGTTCTTATAGAAAGTTTGTAAAGTATGTACGTGTTGCAAGTAAGTGGGAGGGAAGGAAGGAAACGGGCTTGTATTCATATCTTCCCACATGATTCATCTCTCGCTGGTGTAGCCCTTTAATAGATCATGGCGTATTTTCTCTGTGTTTTTTTATGTGTATATTGTCTCCATAGCTATTGTTACATTTCTATAATACTTGCTTTCCTGTTTTCTTCGTTTTGCAGTGTGAGGGCTCCTATTACTGATAGGTTGGAGGGAACTGATAGAGAGATAGGCAGGCCGATGCCTGATAACTGGACGCACAGATAAAAATGACGCTTAGAATCAAACGGGCAAAGCATTTTCCCTTTGTGCTCAGTGCTGAGACGGCTGCCTTCTGTCCCCTGACGTAGGTCATTTTCTTGTCACTTCTTCTAGCTTTTGGGACCTCGACTGCACTCCTATAGGACTTCCTTCACGTACATATCTGATATTAGAGTAAATGAGAAACCGGGGCGAGAAATCTGGTCCAGTTTTTTACCATAGCCCCCAGGTCAGAATACCAAAATGGCGGCATCCCCCTGCCCCGGGTCGTTCATGGTCTGCGCCCCAAAGCCCTGGGCTCTGAGTGAGCCTGTTGGGGGGCGTGGGGGCGACTCTCCAGCTGAGCCGCCTGCTCTCCGGATTTCGTATCCAGGTGGGCACAGTGTCTCGGCTCTTCCTTCTATTCCGCCTGGAAGCTCTTTCCCCCATTTTCCCAGAGGCCAAGTTCACTGTGACTCCACAGAAGACCATGACGTGTCTCACTTTAATTTGCTTTTTGGGTGATTTTTAAAAGAGATATTTGCACCAGACCAGCCCCACACACTTCAGCCGGCATTAGACAAGGGGCGATTGTAAATCCGGGGCAAAGAGATATTCCAGAATGGAGCCCTACCTACCCCCGTGGAGTTAGAAAAAGACGAGGTGTGTGCTTGACTTCACCCCCAAGTAAACGGGCAGCCGAGGACCTCAGGGGCCCCTCCTGCTGTTAAATAAGGGCGGTTTGTCCAGAAAAGTTGGGATATCATCTTAGAACGCTGGATTCGGAAGGGATACTCCACCATGAGAAACGGACCTCCATTGCAAGCCCGAGTGTCCACTGGGACACTGCTTGATGGAGTCCTTCCGTCTCTAAGAGCAGCCACGTGGAGTGGGCATTTTCAGGGTAGCTTCTTCCTAGACACAGCGAGGTGTTATTTCTTGCTGAGGGTTGATCAGCGGTCGCCCCAGGATTTGACCCGTGCTCAGTCCGTTATGCTGCAAGGTTTCCCTCCGCGGTATCATTTATTTATTTATTTTTTTAGGTCAGTGGGTCTGTTCTCATAGACGATAAAACTGAGGCAGGTGCAGTTGGCTCAAAGCCACCCAGCAAGGCAAGGGTGGGGTCACGGCCAGGCTCTCAGTGCCCGATGTCCCGTCCAGCGCTCACTCTTGGAGACGCAGTGTGTATTCGTCATTCGTGTCTGTGGGTCACACATCCTGCATATCCTCGCTGCCACCGCGAGTGGTACCCACGTAAGCAGCCCACCTTAGCAGGCCGAAGGACAGAAGGCCTGGCCCCGTTAGGGTGCCAGAAAGAGCTACCCGCGTCCTTCCCTCCTCCTCTTGCGTCTGTTTTCCCGAAAGGCTCCGTGCAATCCCGTGCTAGAGAGTTAACTGTTTAAGAACCAGGGGGGTTGCTCAAGCAAGAACTTTTCTACAGATTCGCTCAGCAAGCGTATGATTAAATGCTAATATTCTCACCGGGTGATGGATGTTTAGCTCTTCAGAAGGGAGGATTTGGCATAGTGTTTTTATTATAATGCTTTCCCATAAGCGACTATCCTGCAAATTGATAAGCAGTCCTTTTAATTAGATGGTAGTGCCGCGTGCTTCACACGGCATGCAAAAGGCCTATAAAAATGGCGTTAAATTAATACACAGGCTGCTGCTAGCTCGGAGCCGCGGAGATCGCCTCGTTCTATGGAAGGGTGAATTTAGGACCTGTCTCACCCTGAGGTTAGGATAAAACCCAGCACCTTGCGCTTTGAAACGGAGAGGTGGGGCGCCCGGGCGGCTCAGTTGGTTAAGCGTCCAACTCTTGGGCTCGGTTCAGGTCATGATCTCACAGTTTGTGAGTTCGAGCCCCGTGTTGGGCTCTGCTCTGATGGCACAAAGCCCGCTTGGGATTCTGTCTCTTCCTCCCTCTAGAGCCCCTCCCCTATTTGTGCTTTCTCTCTCTCTCTCAAAATAAATCCATAAATTTAAAAATAATAATAAGGTAAAAATAAAATAAATGAAATGGAGAGGCGTCCCAGACAGAGACATCTTCGTCAGACGCTCTGCGCAGCACCGAGCTCCAGCCCCCGGCCGCTCTTCCCGATGGCTCAAGAGCAACCCCAGGGCTGGGGCCGCTAGCCATTCGCGGGGTCTGTTTGCCTTGACCTCACTGCCATCTCCACAGATGCACGGAGGTACCCTCCAGGCGGGACACCATCAGTGCCCCCTCCCTGCCCGGCGCGGAGCTTGCGGCCCCCAGCCTCTGGCTGTTCTTCATTTTCTGACGCTTCCATGGCTCCAGCGCTCGGGGCCAGAGCAGGCAGCCCCCACGACGTGCAGCGTGAGTCCCACCTACAACGGAAAGGGAGCTCTAACTGCAGCTAGAGGGACGGGGCAGGTGTTGAGTAGACCATCAAGGAGACGCTCTGTCTTCTAGATGAGTCTCGAGCACCCACGGGCCCATCCCCCACAATCGTTACTGTCACTGCTGCTTTTATAGCTCCGTCAAGTCTGGTTCCCAAAAGGGCAGGACAGATATTCTGGTCTAAGGAGGGGGGATTTAAAATAAAGTTACAAATAAATGAATAATAGATTAAATTAAATTCAGGTTACTTACCTGCTTCTGTGGACTAAGCCTTCCTCATCACAAGTCCCTGGGCCTGGGTGCTGGTGGGGGGCCAGTGCCCGGATGCCACACCGCTGGTGGGAGTGAGGTCGGAGACCAGGGCGTATCTCTCTAGGCTTTCTCTTCTGCCTTATATTCTTTCTCCAAGAATATTTTTCTTCTTCCCTCTCTTGGCACCTAACACCCTGCCTTGGTGTTCCCGACCTTGCCCCGTGTCAGACCGAGCACAGTGTTGCTGGGAGGTGAAAAATGGGACCCACTCTGCACAACTGCTGGGGTCGCGGCCCCCCTCCCCCCGGGAGTCGTTGAAAGTGATCTTCCGGCTCTGGTTTCCCCAAAAGTGCCCCCTGGTAGAAGCCCTGAGAGGGGCCATCAGCCACACCCACACCCGCCCCCCCATCACATTGGTCTCCCGGAGCAAAGTGCCTCGTGGCTCAGCCTAAGTGGACGCTTACGAGAAAGGTCTGAGGTTTCATGCATTCCGGAAATGAGCAGAAGCCCCTTCTGTTCGACCTTTCACGCTCTGTGCGTGCCTCTGTGAAAGTGTTAGTGGGCAGACATGCCACCGCTGGGAAGGGCGCCAGCCGGGGGAGAAGAGGGTCTCGGGCATCGCGGAACCCACTCTGAAAAAGCGCAGTTGCGGACATGCACTCAGGCCAGTCTGCGAAGCGGTGCTCTCCGGAGCCCTAAGAACAATCGGGTCATCACACAGTCCCGGAGTTCAAAGTCAGAGCAAGGGCCGGTGAGGCCGGTCCGCCTCCATTTCATTAGTGAGGCCCATAGGGCTGTTATCACGGCGGTCTCACTGATCCTGCTCTCACGTAGTGGTCGGATCAACTGTTACGTTTTTAAAATATTCTTTTTATTCCAGATGGTGTACTTAAAAAAATGTTTTTGAACGTTTATTTATTTTGAGAGACAGAGGCAGAGCGGGAGCGGGGCAGAGGCAGAGAGAGAGGGAGACGCAGGCTCCAGACACAGGATCCAAAGCAGGCTCCAGGCCCTGAGCCATCAGCACAGAGCCCGATGCAGGGCTCCAAGCTCACAGACCGTGAGATCATGATCGGACGCTGAGCCACCCAGGCATCCCTAGATGGCGTATTTTAATTCTTCCCTTCCAAATAGAATGTCATAAAACTCAAGAAAGAGTAATTCTAAGTCCCAAATGGTAACTTACCATCCAGATTCCAAGGGGGAGGCTGCCTGTACCTCAAGCATCTCTCCACTCAGTAGCGAGAATACCACTGCTGATATTTTGACGTCCTAATACTTCTTTTAAGGTTTTTTTTGTTATTGTTTTTTTTTTTTTTTATGATTCTTTTTATGTAGCGTAACATAGCATACCTAGCGTTACTTTCCCAACAAACAATATTTTAAAAAGACTTCGCGTTAGTGGACCTCACATGGAGAGACGGAATCAATACTTGAGCTTATCGCTGGGTACAAAGTTTTATTTAACCAGCAACACTGAAGGAAAAAGCGAGAGGGGGCTTGGCGTAGGACCTCAGTCGGGATGGGCAAGAGCTGGACTGAACGCTCAGGGTCTGGAGGAATGCTCTCGGAGGCGGAGAGGGGAGGACTTGCACGGCGGGAGCTTGGGTGGCAGCCTTGGCAGAACACGAGACTCCGGTGGAGCGGAGGCTCTTGCTGGACGTTCACCTGGCCAGAGCCACAGGGAGGTGGTGTCTGTACACCCTCGGCCGGGAGCGGGATCGTTCCACCCGCCGGCCAGTTATTTTCAGACACGAAGCGACCCAAAATAATCGAGCTGCTTTTGTTTTTCGCGTGTACTTTGTGTCCTGCAGCCCCAAGTCCCCCAGCCTGTGCCAGCCCCAGAGAACCTTCTGGAGGACGCATCACGGGCCTCGAATCAGCCCCCAGCTGGGCTCTAACGCTTCGGGAGGCAGCTGCGCACGTTGACAAAATCCCGGGCGTGTTTCGTCTTTTCTTTCGATAACTTTTTCTTTTCAAAACGTGGCGGGACCTACTTTCATTGTCGAAAATGTGGGATGTGGAGATAAGCCTAAGACAAAACATCACCTCCGTTTCCTCTTGCCAGAGACAACCATTAGTAACTCCGTTCAGTCCTTTCTCTTAATACATAATTTATGGGAACAGAAGCGCAGATTCACATGTGTTTAACAAAAATGGGATCAGACCCTCTCAACTCTTTCGTAACCTGCGTTTTTTTGCCTAATGTGTTAAAACATCATTTCAGCCAATTACGTCTCTTCCGCAACACCATTTTGTGGTAGCCAGGGGGGCCTGCCTCCGACGGTTAGACACTTCCATTCATCTCCGGTTTTCAACATTAGTTTTAAAAACTTTTTTTTTTTATTTTTGAGAGAGAGACGGAGCATGAGCCGGGGAGGGACAGACAGAGAGGGAGACACAGAATCCAAAGCAGGCTCCAGGCTCTGAGCCGTCAGCACAGAGCCCGACGCGGGGCTTGAATTGAAGAATCGCAAGTTCACGACCTGAGCCAAAGTCAGATGCTTAACTGACGGAGCCGTCCAGGTGCCCCTCAACATTATTATCATTCATTATTATTTTGCTCTAAGAGAAACATTTTTCTACCTGGGTCCTGGAGAGCACTACTGTTCTGTTAATATCTTAAAAGCAGTGGCCTGTGTTCCAGGGGTTTGCGGTTCAACACCGTTAAGTTGCTTATTTTTAAAAATAAGATTTTTCAGACCCATTAGTATGTTAGTGCAGTTTTTGGATTCCAAAACTCTTGACACATTTGTGTGCGTACACACACACACACACACGCGCGCACACACACACTCACAAACACATACTCATAAACACTGCCGTATCCGTGCAGGCCAGGAGAACTGTCTTGTTTTAGGATTAACACTTAGAACTTAAATTTCTGGGTCAAAGGGTCTGGTTTTTATTTTTAATAATGGTCACTATAATTTTATTTTAAATAGTACTTACTATCACTCATAGTGTGTATTTTTACACTGAGATTTAACATATTGAGATATAGACAGACACAATACTATATAAATATAAAGGTAGTGTTGTTTTTCCCTGTTATTTCTATGTTTTGAGAGTGCCAAAGCTTTGAAGTCTTTGGGAATATTTTGGGAGATGTATGCAGGCTTCTAGAAGGTTCTGGAACCTTGTTTAGTAGAAAGGGTGATCTGAATGAAAATTTTCCTAAGTCATCTCGAAGGAGGTGCTCAGCCTCTCTCCCTGGAGTGGGTTTGAAGGCAGCCCCTAAAAAAGGGTGAAGCCAAGTGCTTTATCGTAAAGTCCTTCAAATGTAGGCCACACCAGTAAAATTCCCCCAGACCTCGTCTCAGGGCGAGCTCTGTCTCAGGAAACCAGGCTGGGAATTCTGAACATTTACCAGCGTAGCCAAGAAAGTCTTCAAACTTTCTCAGTAGGTTCTGAAGCAGCAGGACAATGAACACTGGAACACTACCAGAAGCTGGCAAATCGGGCTGACCCAAAGTTTCGCTGGATTCTTCACGTTCAGCCTTTTTCATTTCGCTGACGCAAAGCTCCTGCCTTGTTCTGTCTTGGTTCCAGAGGGAATGCGTGTTCCATACCACAGGACTTGAGTTTTAAAATTTTTTTGTAGGTTTCTTTATTTATTTTGAGAGAGAGAGCAGGGGAGAGAGAGAGACGGGGAGAGAGAGAATCCCAAGCAGTCTCCACACTAACAGTGAGGAGCCCGATGGGGGGGTCGATCCTACAACCCTGGGATAGTGACCCGAGCCAAAATCAAGGGTCACATGCTTAACCGACAAAGCCACCCAGGCGTCCCCCACACCCCAAAACTTGGACCGACAGCCCTGAGTATCTGGAAAAAATGAACTGGTCAACAGAAAATGCCCCCGGATCCAAAACACACCTGCTCTCCTCAAAGAACACTTTTGGCAGGGATTCCAAACAGCCATGTGGGCAGCCTAGAAAAGGCTTCTGGACAGGAGCCTTAAAGATTTCCATACTGTTTGACCCTGCTTTCTCTTTGGGATCCAAGTTAAGAAAACAATCAAACCGCCTCCCCCTGAAATCTTGTGCAAATATATTTATATTTTAGGTATATTAACGGATATGGTAGTGTAGTAACCTTAACTCTCCAGTAACAAGAAAATGATCGTGCAACTACGGAGTATCTGTTCACTAAATGCAGTATCATAAATCTTGATAAAACATCAAGAATTAATTAGTTGGAAATCTAGAAAACCGTGTACTGAGTATAATCAGAACTACATGACGCTCAAACTGAAAAGATACAAGTACGTTGTAAAACGCACTTTTTAAAAAAATTTTCTTAGCGTCTTTATTTATTTTTGAGAGACATAGAGATAGAGAGTGAGCAAGGGAAGGGCAGAGAGAGAGGGAGACACAGAATCCGAAGCAGGCTCCGGGCTCTGAGCTGTCAGCACAGAGCCCGACGCGGGGCTCGAACTCACAGACCGTGAGATCATGACCTTAGCTGCAGCCGGCCGCTTAACTGACTGAGCCACCCAGGCGCCCCTAAAACGCATTTTAAGAAAGAATAAAAGAAAACATATCAGAATATCGGTTGTTTTTGAGTGCTAGGACTATGGGTACATTTGTGTTTCCGATTTTTCCCCCCGCCAAATTTAAATGCTGAGAATTCATTTTCATTTCTAATAATAACAGCAATGCCTTTTGTCGAAAAGAAAATTATTCAGCAATTGTTTCTAGGATGAACTGTACTTAAATAGGAAATTGGTCTGGGGCAGAGGCGGGGAGTCCTATGGCTCTAAGTCGTATTTAAGGATGTCAAGAAAGAAAGAAACCATACCCAGGTAGACTACTGGTGGAAACCACATTTATTCCGTTTAGAGGCTAAACAAGTCTGAATGTAGGAAGTCACACAGGGAGGGCTGAAATCGGAGGGGCAAGAGAAACCACAAATGCAGGGTGGTTTGGAGACTCGTGGGCTCAGCGAGGTGAAATTTCTGGGACACTGTCACTCAGGAAGTGGTGGCCCCAGGATTTCAGATGTTCTTCTCATTGGCGAAAAGGGGACGGTGACATTTAATTTGAAAGGTGTGAGGTGTAAAAGAACAACACAGCATTTCAGCTTAACGTCTCGCGCGAAGTGTTGGCAAGCCCCCAGGCAATGAGACTTTATAAAATGGATTTTCTCAGCTGGGGTGTCCACCATGGAACAAGTGGGTGTCACGGCTCCAAATAACAGGACGAACTCCTCGCGAGCGTCTGATGGCACCAGGAAAGCCGGAGGAGACAGACATAGAGCCTCTTGAGCCTGAACGAGGGATGGAGAGCCTCTCTTGGCACATATCTAGTTTGAAAATTCAAAGCAGCTTTTACTTTCTCGAACTCAAGGTGCAGCCGGGCGTGGCTTTGTAAACAGATCAGCTTAGAGGCGTGACAGTCCTCCTGGGTGGTGTGGCGCGTTTCGGAGGAGCCGACAGTCCTTCGGCTAGTGGGGGAAATACAGGAGCCAGAAGGAACCCAAGAGGCTTGAGTGTTTAGTGGTTGTGTTTACATGGCATTCAGAGGTGGTCCCCGTCGTGCTACAGTTGATCACAGAGGAAGTCAGGGCACTTGCTGATTGAGTCACGTGGTAAAGATGTCCCCAAACCACATGTAGGCTCACCTGGAATTTCCACTCTAATTAAGATCGTGACCTTGGTCCGGTGGGAAAATGAAAGATGAATGTTTCCGCCTTAAATAAGGAGACTGGCTGCTTGGGGGTGTTTTGTATAAATAGTTAATAGATTGTGAAAACGTGAAGTTAAAATATGTAAAAAAAAAAAAAAAAAGAAATTAAATGGCAACACCCAACACAGATGAGGTTGTAAAAAAACCAGAAACATGTGTGTTCCGCCGGTTGTAACCCTGCCAGACGGCATAGGCAACATACAGCAAGAGCCAAATAAGAGCTCTTGGACCCAATAGTTCTGTCTGCAAATGTAGGCTGAGGAGGTAAATTAACAGAGGAAAAGGCTGTGTGTGTGAAGATGCTAATTAAGCCATTCGTTCTAACGGCAAAAACTAGAAATAGCCTAAATGTCCCATCGTGTGAATTTCCAAATGATAACCCGTCAGCAAGAAGATCTCTTCGGTGTCCATTAAAGTTACTGAAAACTAAGGAATAAGATGATTTGAGGGAGGACGAAGGGGGAAAAGAGGGGACAGGAAACCAAATAGAAGACTTAAAAGCTGATCAACAAAGATGAAACTGTCTGTGTTGGAATGGCGGTCTTGGAGCCCTTGTTTCTCTCTTTAAGAATTGCCTTTAGCGTCAGAACGTTATCTCATCACTAGGCGTAATTCAGAGCAGTGTTTTAAGCGATCATGTGGCAAATACTTCGTGCTGTCTCTCCCTGTTCTAAAATGAACTCAACCACCCTGGCTTGGGCGTGGTTAAAGGCACAAAGAGTTAACATATGGGACGAGTATCGTTATTTTAGATTTTTTTTTTTTTAATGTAACCTTCTAAAAATGGTCCCTGCTGGTGACCAGAACGGGCCGGCAGCTTAAAACCAAGCCTTTCCGGCCTAGTGCTGACCTTAATGAAAGTAATCAGGGCCTCTTTCACTGAAGTTCAAAACAAAACCACCCATAACCCCATTTGAAAACAGCAAAACCACAAGCCACAGCTTCAGCCTTTGCCAGGGACGCTTCCATTTCTTATTTCCTCTCGATTGAAGGGTCTCTCTTAATCAGCCATGGAAGTGAAAATTGGCTGCCTTTGGGAGAGAGAGAGAGAGAGTCTCTCCAAAGAAAACGGCTCTGGAGCCACCCCTGGCCCTGCCTCCGTGTTCTGGATGGATTCTGTGGCGCTGGGCAACCGTGGGCCCCTCTGGACTTGGGAGTCCACGAGCAGCTCATCCTCGGGCACCAAGGCCAGCTGCCGTCCTCTCCACCAGGACACGAGAAAAGGTCTCTGGGGCCGAGGCTGGACAAATGGCTTGTACAGAAATAATTTGTAAAGTCTATACTGGGCGCTGGGCCCCAGGAGGACAGCCAGGTCCCATGCTTGGGGAGCAAGCCACATAATCTTCCCTTGTGAATAGTTGGCTCATTGTATAAATCCGGTGAGCATCTCCTGCTGGTCTGCAGGCTCCTCGTGACACAGCGGGATGTAGCAGAAGGCGCCTGGATTTGAAGGTGATGGACCCGGATTCAGTCGGTAACTGTCAGTCGGTTACTTTGTTTCTGTAAACCTCAGTCCCATCACGTGAGCAAAATGTGAGCGCGCTGCGGCTAGACCAGCAACGGGCGCATACTCACTAAATGTCTGCAGTTAGTAGTAGTCACAATGGTAGGGGCGGGTCGTCATTATATAATTAAAATATATCTTACCTGTACATAAATATTACATATATACTATATATCGTGTGTCTGTGTGTGCAGGTGCACGCACACACCTCCCCCTCCCCTCCCCCGGCCTCTGGTGAGCAGTAGCAGCCTTGGACTTAGAATAAGCTAAAAAAGGAGTGAGGCTCCTGCCCACCTACTTACTCACCTTGTGCAAGGTCCGGACACCTACAGACCGGAGATACAAATCCTTTTACGGCGGGAAGTTACTCTAACCTCTGGATTTCCATAATGGAGCACAGAGTATACGTTTGTTGAATGAACGATTCAATGAAGGTGTGAATGACAGCCCTGTCACTTATAAGCAGTGTGAACAATGGCAAATTAAGACACCTCCTGGCCTCAGTTTTTTCCTCCGTAAGACAGAGAAAGAGGAGGGCCGCCTGGTAGGGTTGTGGTCACAGTAGAAATGGGACCTCATGCTGCAGCCTGCTGTGCACGGTGTATGGCTCACGGTTCTTCTCACAGTGACGGGAATTGCTTCCATAAACATCATGCCTCATCACCGAGACGCATTCTTTCCTCCAGGGGTTATTAATTGCTTGCTGTGTCAGCGGGGGTGGCTCCAGGTCCCAGTAGTTCACTGTGGCCCCCGCTGTGAACAAAAGAGACAACGATCATGGGGTTTATGCTACAGGAGGGGGAGACAGGGAATACTAAACAGACACATAATATGTTCAATAGTGTTAAGCGCCATGGAGAGAAATAAAGGGTAAGAAGTGGGCAAATGAAATGCCACCATGAACGCCACGGCCAGAAGTGCCACCTCATCAGAAAGGGGGTGACGTCTGAGCGGAAGCCGTGCAGGTCTCTGGAGGAAAAGCATTTTGGCAGAGGGAACAGCAAGTACAAAGACCTCGAGTGGGAGGTGTGCTTGACAGATTTCAGGAACCCAAAAGGCTAGATTGGCTTCATGTACTAGGTCAGGAGAAAGGATGAGAACATGAGGTTGAAAAGCTAGCTGGGAACCAGATTCTGAAAGAATCCCTAGGGTATGGTAAAAAAAAATATGAACTTTGCTCAGTGAGATGAGAAGCTGTATCAATTAGCATGTGCTGCGTAACAAGTAATGATGAAACCTTGTGGCTTAAGAGAACAGACTTTGGTTTTTTCAGTTCTGTGGGTCAGCGGGGGAGCGTCTTCCTACCCGGGTTGGCTTGACTGGGGTTGACTAGTCTGGGATGGCTAGTCTGGCTAGTCTGACTAGCCTCACTCACATGCCCAGTGGTTGGCTTGGTGTCAGTTAGGGTCGCAACTGTGTCTCCTCGTCCAGCAGGCTGTTTCAGGCTCATTCACCTGATCGTGGTTCTGGCGATCACTAGGCGAGCCCCAGCACACAGGCGCTTTTCAAATTGTCCAAAGCAAGTCATGGGGCCCAGGCCAGAGCCGTGTGGGAGAGGACAGTCCAAGGGGTGGCGGCCAGGAGGAGAATTATGAATGCCACTTTGCAAACAGTCAACCTTAGAAACTCTAGAGGGTTTGGACCAGAAAAGTGACATCGTCAGGTTCATGGTTTTAAAGGAGTTAGGATAATAAGGATTTTGTTAGGGAGCCAGACAAGAGGATGTGGCAGGCTCCGGGGCCTGGAAGGTACTGGTATTTGCACTGCACCACAGGGCCAGGGCCCCAGGGACTCATGACTGTGGCCTGAAACTGCCATCGTCAGGATGAACAACGACACACACACACACACGACACATCCTACCACCTGGCATTTCGGCAAAAGCATTCTCTCTTTCATGCCAGTGTGGACTCTATTACGTCCCTGCTCGAATGGGAAAGGGGCTTAGTTAGAAAGAGACCCCAATCGCCCCCGTCCTGATGGACAGGGAGATTCTCTCCTCACCAAGAACTTGATAATTGCAGGGGGAGCAAACCATCGAGGACTGAAATAACCCGCCAGTAATAACAAAACCGCTCAAGGTGCAATTAAACAATAGTCATTTTTCTTTCTCTCTCTTTCTTCAACAGAAAATACGATGCTGGCATGCTAATCGCTGGAGACGACTTGGCCCACAGACAGCCACAAAGCACAAACACAAAACAAACTCAGAGAAGAAGAAACAAGAACGGTGTTTTCCTGGCGTCTACAAGAAGCGCTTTATTTTTCCTCTAGATTGCTTTTCTAAAAAAACAAAACAAAACAAAAAACAAAACTGAAACAAACGTTTATTTAAAGAAAGAGTGCAAACTTCAGGTGATAATATTCAAGCATGTTGTTTTATTAAGCATAGGATGGGAGGAGTGACGGGAAGCCTAAGCAGAAATCTCCAGCAGGATAACGCGGAGGTCTTGAACCTCCCTGATCCGGGTGACTTCTAGAAACTGCAAATGAGGAATGAATGGAAACAACTTTTGATCTCCGCTCTCCCAAATATCCTGTATATTCTCACGGACGCGATGCTTCCTTTCTTGCCTGCCGAGGGGTCTACGGAATCGACTGCAAAATGTGTGACGATCTCGAAAGAATTTTGGGTGCGGCTTTGGCAAGGGAGTGGGCAGGCCAGCCCTTTTGTGACCCACCAGCTCTGTCGATGGCACCCCTTTCTCAGTGTCACCTCCCTCTTGGCTGGCTGGAACAAGGGTCCCCAGTCATGGCCGCAGCCTCTCTCAGACTCGGTCAGCATGAATCAATGATCTGGATCCGGGCAGCAAAGGACAAATACTCGCCTCTTCTGACCTCAGTAAGAGAAAGGCCGGCTCCTGGCTACAGGGTGGCCGTGGTAAGGTCGTGGCTGTGGTGGTGGCCAGGGGTGGAGAGAGTCGGCAGGGGGAGGCACCTGGAGGCTCTAAACAGTGCTAGAGAATTGCTTGGACTTCCACAGTGAGGCGAGGGACCCGCATACCAGCTAAGCGTTTGCTTTCAAACAGACCGCCACCAGGAAAGCAGAGAGACCCCAGCCTCACCCAGCCCCAGAGAAGAGACATTGTCCCTTTGGCCCTGCCATTTCCAGCTCCCCATCGGCACCTGACATTTATCACTCCGTCGTGACTACTCCTATTGTGGCGGATCTGGGTCGGGGCTAGGGGAGGGGTTGAGGGAGGACAGGGAAAGGCCCCAGATGATAAGCTGGCAGGGGGCCGCCGTCGGCAGCGACGCACGCGCATGCGCAGGGCGGGCGTGCGCTCAGCCGCACTGGCCGAGCGCATGCGCAGGGCGGGCGTGCGCTCAGCCGCACTGGCCGAGCGCATGCGCAAGGCGGGCGTGCGCTCAGCCGGACTGGCTGCCGAGGGCTTCTTGGATCAGCCTCTCGCTGAGCGCCCACAGGGCGCGGGCCGTGTCTTCGCTCTGCGCCTCGGGCGACGGCACGCACCGGCAGCAGTTGTTGAAGTACATTCCTCCCAGGCCCTCGAGCTCTGGGGCGACGGCACAGTAGACGGTGGTGGCAGCCCCTTGTTGCTGGAAAGCAAAGAAAACAGGACCGAAATTATTATTATGGTTACTGTTATTATTTTGAAGAAAAGAGGCGATGAGCTGACTTCCTCCTGCCTGGGAATTCGCAAGCCCCTCCCCGCCGGGTTCGGCCGCACCCGGATCTCAGCATGGCAAAGGGGACTGAACTCAGCACGCGGCTCGAAAAGGCACGCCGTGACCGTCCCGGAAAAGCAGGTCCGCGAACCCTGCTCCGAAAGCTGGTGTAACTTTTCCCACCTCGTGGAGGAAAAAAGGCTTCGGAAATAAATAGGCACATCAGGAAATCGCATCAAAGGTCTCTTCTGAGCAAAGAGAAAAAGATGGTATATCCCTTTGAAGACGCCAAACAAGTTCATCCAACCCATTGACTTCTGAATGCATGGTATGATTGGACACCGGTATGTTTCCAGAACCTTCTGTCTGAATGACACCCACCACCCTAATGCCCATCAGATAGAAGACCCTGGGAGGGACTGGTGCCAGATCCTCTCTCTTTGTTGCCCACGGTGCTGCGAGAAGGGTTTGCAGCGCTTTGTGAAAGAAAATGTCTAAAACCCGGGTAGACGCGTTCTCCCTGCCATCCATCGGTGTCTCCCGCAGACGCAGGAAACATGTAGGCATTCATCCAGATCCTGCGAAAAACTTTTACTAAGTGTCATGTTCATCCCATATTTGCAAGGGGGTGCGTTTTTCCTCCCGGCCCACTTCAAACCGTGAGTCGCATTGAGGACAATCGATTACTTTCGATTCACCTTTTGAGTAACACTTGGTGCTGGGGCTAGGAGTGTGCGAGCGGCCGGGCCATCCTGTCATCCCGGCTGCCACGGTGCTGTTAGGGATGCTGTAAAGAGGGCAGGAAATCACTGTGCTTTGCAAGCCGTAATTAGAAATAATAGGGTGGAGTTCGCAGGGAGCCTCGGTAGGCACGGCTCTAATTTAAAACCAATACGGTTTATGTGGCATCTTATGATTATTTATGGGGATCACAGCCCTTGCCGCATCAACGAATTATCAGCTGATAGGGAGGGGGTTCCAGAAGAGGATGGAAAAAGGTAATGGGGATAGGGCACCATTCGGGAAGACACTAAGGACTTTGGACTGAGAGGGAAAGGCGTTTCTGTCCATGTGTTACGGTTTTAGGACAGTGCTGTAAAGTAGACTTGAATACGGTGCTCGTTTGTTTTTTTGTTGGAGGGGGGAAGGTTCTAGGGTCACATTTGAATGAGTCTGAAAAGCAAATGGTCACACGTCAAGCAGGATTGTGTGGGGAGCACCGTGGGATGGGGAGTGTCAGACTTGAGTCCCAGTGAGAACTGGATGCTTGACTGGGTTTGGACGAGTCCCCTGAGTCCAGAATTTGAACACCTGACAAGGCTTCAGCTTGGTACCATTCCACAGGAATGGGTGTTTCACTTTCCCGACCCCCTGACCATGTCCACTCCCCAAACAGCTGGTGATTTTCTCGGATTCATCTATTTCTTTCCGAATTGATTTGCGTGGCTCCAGTGTAAAGGCTATAACCTCATGTCGTCCAAATTCCCTCTCACTGAGTTATCATTCCTAATAACGCTCAGGTCGGCACCTTGGCACGATTGTCGCAAGAATTTCAAGCGGCCGGTCTGACGACTCTGCATCCCATGTGGGGCAAAAGGGAAGCAGAGTGCCTCTAAAGACAGATGGAAGCCTCGAGATGCTCAGCCTGGTAACTCCAGCCAAGTATCGCTTTGGCCTCGATTCTTAGCAGAGTTCGGGTGGAGACGGTTGTTTGGCTTAACTTTCTGGATATCTTAGATGTCCACTTTAGTTTGCAGCCACCAAACCCACCGAGTGGTCAGGTGACTGGCCATCAGTTCCCAAGTGGTGAGAAAATCCAATCAGCTCATCCCAGACCAAGGCTCCCCACTCCCACTCCAGAGAGCTTACAATATCCACGTTCACACATCACGCCGGTACCACCAATCCAGAAAGAAGGTCAAAGTAGGCTGCGTGGGAAGGCAAAGGGCAGAATTCTCCCCAACTCAATGTGACATCTTGCCACTGTGGCCTTCTAAAATGGTATCATGTTGCACTCTGGCATTGCGGCAATGGTATTTTTGCAAAGAAATCCTGCACTTACGTGGATTCGGAACCAGGCTGACGAGGGGTCTGGGGGGCATGCGTTTTTCCCTCCACGGAATCTGAAAGCAATTGCTGTTGACCTCATTTCATGTCAGCCGACATTTGGCTAGCATGCGGAGAAGCATACAGTGTTTAGAAAGCCCAGTGTTTTACCAGGAGCTGGCTTTGATTCCTCTGCCACGAGGCTCGGGGCCATACAGAGTCTCGACGGCATCACAGCTCGCTCTGACTTTAACGAAGAACACGGGGCGGTAGGAGTCCCCGAAAGCAAAGCCCACCTCCAGTCTGAAGATGAACTCCGTGCTTTTGGCAAATCCCCCCTCCCGGGTCTCGCTCGGTTCGGCTGGCGCCCACTTTCCTTTCCTCTCACGGCGGACACCTAAGTACTGATCGTACCTTTGAGTCCCAAGCCCGCTTGCCCTTCCGGCTTCTCGGGGAATTCTCTTCTCTTTTTGGCTGTGCCAGTGGCAGCCTGAGTGACAACTTTATATGATCAGATGTGATGACAGTTTAATAACAAGTTCTAATTTTTGGCTCAGCAGCTTTTTGGTCTGCCTATCATCAGGAGGAGACAGAGCCACATTAGGGAATCTCATTAGTAAATAAACCAGTACTGCTGATACAAGATAAAACATTTTTTAAACGGATATAAAAAAAAATGCTTGTTTTAAAGAGCACTTTAATCACCATCAACTGGCTTTCATGCCACTTTTTTGGGGCATCAGTACATAATTCAGAAGAGATGAAAGCGCCATATAAAGGAAATAATGTTAACAACTCTGCTATAAAACACGTGAAGCGACCTCTCCGTGGCTGTCACCACTGCTTACTGATCCAACGTGATAAAATCATAGAGATACCTTGCCGCGTACACACTAGCTGGAGCTGTGGGTGCCCCCGAATGAAATTTTAAGAACAGGTCAGCGAAAGCTCACAGGTTACATGCAGTCACGATTCCTTGCCCTGGGGTGCGGCGGCCCGGTCCCGTGGACGCGGCATGTGTCTACACGGCATGGTTAGGGCGTGGATGACCCCGAACTGAGAATTTCGGGAAAGTCTAGCAGAACCTTTAATCATGTCTGAATGCTATTGCTGATCGAGCCAAACATTTGTGAGCTGCCAGAGGAGAAGTGTGCCATCAATCTTTAGAGCGTATGTAAAATTACCTAGGATTCTTTTTGGGGTTTAAGTTAAGAGTATCTTGGTATTAAGGGTTCCTCATTCTCTTTCAGAGATCATTTGTCAGATTTGCAGCCCAATCTCCAACTCCAGAAAGGCGGGATCTAAAAAGCAGTTGTTTCTGTCTAGTTGAGACCCTGAGATCTAAATTATCCGTCCTCACAAAACCCTTTGTGGGGATGAAGATGTTAGTAGCTGCTTTTCATCAACATTTATTTGATAAACCGCTGGCCATCAATTTGAAGCTGTCAGCATAGAATACAAATGAATATTGACTCTATCCAAGGAAAGGTACAGAGGTTTCTGATAAACAATATATGGTAGAGAAAAAACCATCTGCATATTGATATTAGCAACTCTAATATAACTTACGTTTTAATAAGGACGCATATTACACGCTGTTCAGTTTTCAAGTTTCTCTATTTTAAAATGCATGCTTACTTAAAAGGAAGACTATCTTCCTGTCTTACGGTAGATTTAACTATGAGATGGATAAAAAAAAATAGACACACGATCAGGGACTATCTATATACTCAATGATTTTGAGAGGAGGAGATGGCTGAAGACTGCTTTAGTATAGACCTACTGATACCAGGACATCGCACGGCCCGTGTTGAATGAACCGATTCCACAGAAAGTAGTTGGGTCAAGAAATCCATCATGAAAGTTAGCCTGAGCTTAGAAGCCCAAGGGTAAGGAAGAAGAGCCCTTTTGGCAATGGGTGGCGCCTACTGTGCTGGACTCCTGACAGCGATGGCGGGAAGACTATGGAGGGACTCGGTGAACGCTCACGGCTTTCCCTGTTACTCCTCTGGCGTCTGTTAGGCAAACAAACAAGCCAGATTCCAAACCAGCCACCTGTCTGGTGGCTCCAGAATACGGCAGAGTGACTTATCACAGCCTCGGTGGAGGTGAGGGAGTGAGTGCACGGGTCTCAGGTGGAATCGGTAGCTGCCTCCCTCTCCGTCTTTCCTGGTCTCCCAGGGGCACTTTCGAAAGAAGAGTCTGTGACCACTGGACCGGAAAAGCTCACTGCCGCGTTTCGGAGTTCGTCTCCGGATACCTTGGTACACATCTCTTCCTCCAAACACAATTACGGCTTAAATCTCTGATTTGAAAGGCAAACAAAAGCAAACCGGCCCCCAAATGTTATCAGTTCCCTCCTTCCCATCTGAGAACAATCTTGTAAGCCCGAAAATGTGTCACGTATTTCATTAGTGCACGGAGTAAAGCAGCTTGCAGAGGAATGAGGCTCATGGGCCTTCCGCGGGAGCGCAACCACGGCCAAAAAGTCACACCCTTCCTCCGCTGTGTGTAATCAAACGGACAGTCGTGAGGTAAGTGCTAAGCAACGAACACACCGACTTACCCACCTCAATCATGGGAGACGCTAGAAGAGGGCAGAGAATTCGAATGGACCCTGTTCTCCATAATGTCACGATCTTCTAGGGAGCGGCTGGAAACAGGGGCTGTTCAAGGGGTAACAATGGCTAGTATGTACCGAGAGCTTCCGCTCCAGCAGGCACTGTCCAGAGAGCTTTATAAGCACCATACTCTGACCCCCACACAGCTCTCTGAGCCAGAAGCGATTATTATTTACCCCCATTAACGGAGAAGCCCACTTAGTATCGGAGATGGAAAGTAACTTATCCAAAGCCACGCAGATAACCACACGCACTGACCTCCTCCAGAAGCCGGATCGGGGGCCGTGCCAAGCCTCCTTCCCGAACAGGTGACACAGCTTTTGCATATGGCCCGTCCCCTATTTCGTGCCTCCCATCTGGCAGAAGCTTCCTGACGGGGGTCTCCCTGCCCTCCTCTCAGGGGAGCCATGCCTGGCCACAGCGTGATGCTCCAGGGTGGCCTGCAACTAAATGGGCTGTCATGTCTTCACCTGAGAAATGTCACAAGGAGATTTTTTTTCCCACTGTTGATGTAGTCACTGAACTAAATGGAAATTATATCCATTTGGATTAACAAAACTGGAGACTCGGTGCCACCTCAGAAGATGGCAAATGACCCTTCACGAAAAGGTTACCTAATGCAAAAGGCCACCTCCAAGTGCCAGATTTGTCCCACTAGGGACACTACTCTTGGACCGTGGACTTGTTTTCAGAGTAGGACGCGAACCCCATCCAGACCAGTGGAACCTAAGCAGATCATCCCCTTGTGTTCTCATACTTGTAAGATGCGTGTGACCTTCTGGAGGAGAATGCCTGACACTGTGACATCAGGCGTGCGGAGGAACCTCGGGTCCCCGTGCTCCTTTCTCTTCCCCTCCCCCCATTAATTAATTCCTAACAAATTCGTTCCTGCAAACCCCTAACGCTGGATTCCCACAAAGCCTTCAAACCACACGCGCTCGGATACACGCGGGGACTTCCTGTTGGCGTCAAGATAGAACTTTTTTCCATCACCTCCAGGAGTTTTGCTAACTCACAGGCTGTTCTCAACACTTATTACAAAATAGGCTCAGTTGCTCAAATGGGAAAAAGCGAAGAAGATCAGGAATGCGCACACACCTGTTTTTAACCGCAGAGGCTGTAAAAGCCCGAGAGAATGTTCCAGAGCAGCCATTTTGGTCTCATTCAGACTCTGAGCTTTACACAGGAGACCGTGTCCCGCGCTAAAGCAATGGGATTTCTCCTCTAGCCAGAAGGAAACCGTTTCTTTGCTAAAACAGGTTCTCAAGTGTGGAAAACCTCAGAGATTCCTCTAGGTTGACTGGTCTCCCCCACAGCAGGTGAAGAAGTGTCATTCCTCACTGAGGACATAGCCTGGGGGGGGGGGGGTGTCTCGATGGCAGTGGCTCTGGCAGTAGCCTGGAGGGGACTGAGCAAGGGGCCAGGCCATTACCGTACATGCACCTGGTCCCAGCACAGGCCAGAGTCCCAAACTCAGAGAGTAACCTGAGTGCCATGTTGGAGGCAGGGACAGTTGTGGTACCAGCTTTGAAGACACAGTCACGAAGACACAGTCACATGTGCACAGGCCTCCACTCAGTCTACAAGGCCACACAGAACCTTTCTTGTCTGTTTTCAAGCATCCCAGATAGGTCCCCAGATCCAAGTCAGACTCCAAGGCCCACGGTGCTCCCCTTAACAAAAGACATGAGTTTCTAGCAAAGTCCTTATGGAGTTTTAAGAGAATGGCTTGGAGACCTGGGAAGAAGGAGCTGGAAAGTCAGGAGGCGCCTTGCTGCTCTTCCACTGAGAAGGATTTGCAGGAACCTACCAGAGACTGGTAGGTTCAGGATGGAAAGCTAGGAAGGATTTTTTTGTTTCTAAAGACTGAAGAATATATTTGTCTTCACTAGCCTTAAGTTTTGGGGAGGAAAAGGCAGCCCATCCCAACCAACCGAATAGGCCCGAAGCCATGTTTGTTCTGGGCAGGCCAGGCACGGGAGGGTTTTCACTGAGGCCATCCACGGGATTTAAGTACGCAGTGACCCGGGTCGGGTTTTCGGACCTGTAGTTTCGACTCAATGCACTGTTCTGAACTTTCCCTTGAAATAAATGAGGCCCTTTTCATCCCTCTTCCGTGTTCCAGAATCCCTGCCATAAAAGGGCTCCATGAAGGATTTCGGTCTGGTCTCGACAGAGTGGAGGCGCAGCATTTGGAACGATGTTCACCTGTCGGAGACCTGCTGTTCGGGGTGGGGGTCAGGGTTCCTCCAAATGAGGGAATGGAAGGGGAACAGGCCAGGTGCAATCTAGGTGGGTGATTCCAATCGTGCCAGAACATTCTAAAGATAACTGGGCCTGAGACGGTCTCCTTAAAACTAAGAGGATGCCACTGAGAGTCTCCTAGCCCCAGAAGGATTCCCTGGGCGTGCCCCGCCAGGGCTGCCGGGGAAACCCACCCTGCTCAAAGTACGGTTTCTTTACAAACGGGGTTCTCTCTCTGGGATGGAAAAACGCATTGGGGTAGCCATTCTTCCACGGGTTAGTTTGAAACGCCTAAGCAGAAGAGCCATAGAAATTTGCCACCCGAATTAGCATCATCCTTCCACCCGGGACAAATCTGACGGCTGGTTCCTGAAATTTTCCAACCAGGTCGCCTCGACCCTAGTGCTGAAAGGTGGCTGGGTGTTTCTAAGAGATAAAAGAAGATTTTTAGCGCGTGTTGTTTTAAGACATTTTTAGTCTACTTCTTTATCCTCAGTTCTAGATAGTTCTGTATACTGTATATAAATGTATGCCTCTGTATTTGCCATGTATACTGAAATAAACCTTCGAAATAATTGCCAGGCAGAATTAATGGGTTCCGTTCCAATATACTAGTGCAGAGAAGATCATCACAGTACGGGTGAAACAGAAGCTCCCCGCTTCCTTCCTTCTGCATGGAATCACTCCACTGAGTCCGGCCTGCCACGTTGGCTCTCTCAGAAGGCCAAGAGCTGACTGTTTTCGCGAGCAAGCCAGATATCAGGGCAACCCCCAAACAAGCTGTGTGTTTAGATTTTAAGGTTGACAGTTCATTGACACCGAGGTGACGCGAAGATTCTACAACGGTAGTACCGAAACGCGTGGGGAGGGGGCGGAGGAACACCCACGGGGGTCTTCTGACGGGACCGCATCACGGCAGGAAATGAACTCTTAACTCTGTCTTCCAGAAACGAATGAAAAGAATGGACTTCTCGCTAATTCAGATCTCACAGGCAGGCACCCATGCCCGGCCCGCTGTTCGCATTCGGTTGGCGCGTTTTTATAGCAAGCTCTCTACAACAGATCATTTCTCAGGCTCAAAGACGCTGGCCTTGTTAATATTTCATTTAGAACATACTGCGGAGAGCGTCTCATTTATATTACTTCCATAATTAATGGGGATAGCTTAGGCACTGCCTTTATACAGAGAGGTCTCGCCACAGTGGTCGATGGGTAATGAGAAACAATAGATACTTCATTCACCAGCAGCTTCTTGCTAGTTAGTAGGACATGATCATGTGTGCTGTTGCTTTAATTGCCAGGGTAAATAATTCTGCCTCGGTGTGAACATTTGAAAGCACTTGATGCAAATAGACTAGAAACAAAACAAACAAAAAAAAATTACCTTGATTATGCAACACCTTAGCCTAGAAAGTTACAAAGGTATGTCTTCTTTTTTAAAACTGTATTCTATCATGCAAATATTATCTAAATATGCATGTGCTGACTACTCATCTACTGTATTTTAGGAAATACAATTAGGCTGCCTTTCTCTTCTCCTATGTAGACTGTAAATAGCTGTAGATCTTTCTCTTGTTTCCGTATGTAAATATATGTAAATACTAACAAGCTATGCATGCTGATATTCTAGGCAATTTCAGGTACTTTTATAATCTGAAGGCATGTACTGGAACTGGTTTGTTTAAAGGAAAAAAAAAAAAAACTCTCTCAAACTCTTTCAAGCTGAATAGAAATTAAAGATTTCTTCCTAGATGGTTGTGGTTTCCTTTGTTTGCTTTCTCATCCCTGAGTGGCGTTCCACTCAGTTTCCCCTTGCCTTCTCCCAGGGAGGAGACGCGCGGGCCGCCACCTGGGCCAGGAGCCATGTGCAACTATTTGGCTTTTGTGTCCACCCACTTGCCCTGAGTTTTTCTGAAGAACTTCTAGAATCCTAAGCTAGGTGGCTTTGGGTTTTTCTAGCAAAAGAATCTGAGGTAAAAAAAAAAACAAACGCATTTCTTGCTCCCCTAATACGTACTGAGTGCCGTGCCAGGTGATTCACATCCCCAAAACCCGATGAAAGGATCCTGTCCTTCCCATTTCAAAGATGTGGAAACTGAGTCACAGCAAGATGAGCATGTGCCTCATGTGACAAAACTATGAAATGCCTCGCTTCCTGTCGGCCAAGGGTCAGTAAGTCAACTCGTTCTGCAGACAAAGAAAATCTTTTAAGCTCTGTGGGCCGCAGAGTCTCTGCCAGAACAACCCACAACTGCCACTGTTACGAAAGCGGCCACAGCTCGCGCACCGGCGAATGGGGCCGTGTTCCGATAAAACTTTATTTACAACGGCAAGCAGCGGGCCGGATATGGCCTGGAGGCCTCAGGCGGCCGGCCCCTGCCCCGCTCCCTGCCAACACTCAGTCGCTCCTCAACAGAACACTACCACTTCCCTTTCGAGTACGTTTATGTGTTTGACGGACCGGGGAAGTCGTGTGATCAATTGAAAGCTCTCCATTTCTTCCCTGCAGGTAGCAACGCTATTTGCAGAGCTCATGAAATAATAAGGAGGCGAGCAAAGATGAAGCCCCTTGAGCTGATCAATCAAGCTGTCTCTCTCAGACAAATCGCACTGCCAGGTTTCAATTTGGTTATCTTTTGTTTTCATAAATGGGGATGGAGGAAGAAAGTATGAAAGACTAGGGTGAAAAAAAAAAAAGAAAAAAGAGAAAGAACGAAAGAGAGCGACGCTCACTCTCCAATGAGGGGAAGGAGGCTATTATATTACCTCGGGTATCTATGGAAACCAAGCAGCACGCAAACTTTTTAATGGCTGGAAAACAGCACTAGCGTTTGAAGATGTTTTTCCCAAGTATGAGGCTTCAGTGTAAATGCATTAATTGACAGTTTCCTTCGGGACTTTTTATTGAAGTGTCCAAACTTAATTTGATGGCACAGGGAACTCTCGGGAACCCTTGAAGAAGGCGGCAAAGTTAGGTCTTTAGAAAACCGAGCCAGCCCCGGCATCCTGTAGAAATCCGAGCCGACGCTCCTGCAGATCAAGTGTAGACCAGCCTCGCTCCCTGTCGTCTTCCCTTTAGGAAGCCCTCCGAATTCACTGTGCGCTGGGAGAGACTCTCTCTCTAGCTTCTATCCTAACAAGAGTCAACATCAACTCTGGGGTCCTGCAGGGACAGCGCGGGGGGGTCGGGGGAGTGGGGAGGTGGGGGAGGACTGGAAGGAGGAAAGACCTGCACACTCTGACGCTCTGTGGTCCAGCGGCAGCGTGGGAGGGCGGGAAACGCCCAGGAGCGGAAGCCAGAAATACTCGCACCCGAATCCGGGGGCTCTGAGACAAGCCCCCCCCCCCCGCGCCTCAGCCGTGAATGGCCATAGTAACAGCCCCTTCTTGGGTCTTGGAGGGATTTGTGATAACCTCTGGCCATTTCCTGAGTTCACAATAGGTAAGTAGTTCAAAGGGACCTGCCGTGCTGTTTGTTCCAAGTTTTAAGAAGGAAGCGTACAGATCAGAATGCCCACGCTTTCCTGCATTGGAGGGACGTTCAGTAGTAGGGGACAGTGGATTTCTGCTTTCAAAAGTCAAGTGGCGGTCCTCTTTCTCACTGACCTTATCCAGCATCTTTGGGTGCCGTGCTGGCCACGGAGTCCACTGCCCCTCTGCGTCCCTGGCCGCGAAACCAGAGAGCCAAGTTCACGTCCATGTCCCTGGGGCACTGACCTTTGAACAATGGCCGCGGTTATTTGTTGAGCGCTATAAAACTCTAGACTCCACCTCTCGCCCGCCCCCAGGCCCTTGACACCTGTCTCCTTCAAACCTCCAAATCTCCCTAGTGCATTGGTGCCTAGAGAGCGCGACAGACAGATGGACCCACGGGTGAGCAAGCAAGTGCAGTTAAAAACGTGCGGCAAAAACAGAGAATCCAGCAGTTGGGGAGAGGGGTGGCTGCTACAGTATCCTTCCAAGTTTTCTACTTAAAAGCTTTTATAATATAATGTTGGGAAAATACTCACACCCATCCCTGTGGGGTATGATACCCACTTAAAAGACGAGAACGCTGAGGCACGGAAGTGGCTTCTGCCTGGGAAGTGGTGACATCGGTCTTGAAATTCATGCCCACCTGGCTCAGGTGGTTCCTTCCATAAAGGGCCCGTATGCATTTCGATTATACCTCCTAGGGGCCATTATCCCTCTGATTGTACGAGTTGGATTTCTGCTTCCGAACATGAAAACCGGTCTTCCCATCGCGTTCCCACCAGGCAGGCGGTTCTTGGGGTCCCCGACTCAGAGCCCAGAAATCAATGATCTCAAGAGCAAAAGTGACCCACGCGTGCAGGGCTGTACGTGTGCCTCCATCCACTCGGTGGCTGTCTAATTTGGCTTTTGATTCTGAGTTCCTGCAGGTGGAGGGTTATCCTCACCTACTGCCAACATCCCACTCGGAACAGAAGGGCTGACGCCTTCTGGCACGCTGGGAGCGTCTGGGATTTGGACCCAAAAGTGTGAGATGGAGAGGGGGGCGGAGAGCACGGGAGGGCAGCAGGGCGGGACGGTGAGGGAACCAGCCTCAGATGCGGGGCTGATGTTGCAGGCAGGAGGCAGGGGCCGCTGGCATCGGGGCCACACCGGAGCACGAGATGACTGGATGAGCAACACCCCTCCCCGCCCCGCCCCCCCCAAACACCTGGCCTGGCCTCCTGCTTGCAGTCGTCCATCCTGGTATGGTTAACTTCAAATTTTACAAGCTACAAGAGGGGTGCCAGGGTGGCTCAGGCGGTTAAGCATCCGACTTTGAGTCACATCACGATCTCATGATTCGTGGGTTCAAGCCTTGCATCCAGCTCTGTGCTGACAGCTCGGAGCCTGGAGCCTGCTTCGGATTCTGTGTCTCCCTCTCTCCTGGCCCCTCCCCTGCTCACACTCTGTCTCTCTCTGTCTCTCAGAAATAAACAAACATTAAAAATGAAAACAACAACAACACAAAGAAGCTACCAGACAGTTTCAGCCCAGTCCTGATGATTTTGGCAGGTGCCTGCCGTCAACCACGCTCCATTTCCTAACTTCACATTTAAATTTTTCTCCGGTTGGAAATTCTCCTCCAGGCTGACCCAGCACCCTGACCTCTTTCCTTTCAAACGCTAGAAGATACAAAGCCTGCCTGTCTACATTTCAGTCTTCCCTCTGGAGACTCACCTGTCACCTGCCCCAGCGCCTCACCTTTGGCCGATCGCCCAGCCCGGTTATAGTCTTTCCAGAGCAGGTACCTTCCCGCCCATTAATCACCGTCCTTCCAAACACATCCCAAGTTTTGTGTCTTGGCTGGGGAGAGTGCAAGGGGGGACAGCTGCCTTAGAGAGGGCCAGTCCAATCCCAGCTGGGAGAGCGAGCGACGACAAAACAATAACAATAATGGTAACGACCTATGAGTACTTCTGATTCTTTTCACAAGGGAAGTCTTAGCATGGAGCCAGACAAAGGTTGAGGAGGTGAAGCCAATAGCGGCCACGCACCTGGGAGGCATCAGAGCTAAGATCCCCACTGAGCTTCTCTTGGTTCAAAGCCCACGTACTTGTTCCTGACTAATGTTCCTTCGACCCCACACCCTGTTCAGTCTGTGGCATCCAGGGATCCTGCACAAATGTGGGAAAGTAGGCCCACCAGGCTGGGTACGTGTCCCCTGCCTCAGTGATTGGGCAAGGGGCCATTCACAGAGCCGCAGGGAGCTTCCTCCTCCTTTCTTTCTTCTTCTTCTTTTTATAATGTTTATTTTTGAGGTGGGGGGGAGACAGAGAATCCAAAGCAGGCTCCAGACCCTGAGCTGTCGGACCCGGGGCTCAAACTCAGGAACTGTGAGATCATGACCTTAACCGACTGAGCCATCCAGGCTCCCCCTCCTTCTTTCTGATCTCCATTGCTCAATCCTTAGATCCCTGGCTTCTGGCTCGGTGCCCCGCCGCCCCCCACCTCTGGGGGTGTCATTTCCGCCCACTAGGATTTCGGACATGCCCCAGAAGGACTCTGAGGCCCTTCCCCTGCGGTGTTCCTCTTTTACCAAGTGCTTCTCAGGCACAGCGGGTCTCGGAGGCTGGCAAGCCTCGGGTTAACGGTTGGGCATCTGTCTCGCAGCGGCCACCAGGCGGGCCCGTGACAAGCCACCTGCGGCTGGGCCTCTCCTGCCCTCGAAGTTCAGAGAAACTTGGACTCAGGACAACGGGGTGCAGCTTACCCTGCTTTACCCTTCTGGCTGCCACGCCGGGGAGGAGACGTCCTCTCCCCGTCCCCTGGCTTGCGAAGAGGAAGGCGCACAAACACGCTCGGAGCTACCCAACAAGTTGCCGGCGAGGAGACAAGCCGGTGGCGCGGCCGGCGCCCAAACTGTCACGGTGGTTGACGATCTGGCTGAGCCCTCCGGATCCCTAATGGACTGACTTCGCCCGAAGCAGGCCCCTTAAGGGACGAGTCCATATGGGGTCCGACACCTTCTGTGGCACGTCCCAGGTGGCGAGCCCTAGAATTTTTGCTGAATTCGTGCGGGAGCCCTATGCAAACATCATTATCCCCCTTTCAGTCACAGGTAAACTGAGTCTTAGCAAGTAAAACGACTTAGCAAATAAGTTATAAGACTCCCACTGGACACACATGGAATCTGAGGTCCAGGAAACTTAAGGAGCCGGCCCAAGTTCACACAGCTCCTGAGGGGTGTTGCTGGGACCTGAACGTGGGCTGCCCATGTCCCTAACCTCTCTCCTGCATGACACCTTGGGCCACAGAAGTCAGGCCCTCGCCATGACATTCGTCACTGACCCTGTGGTAAGAGAGATTTCTCTGGTTAGTTGCTCCGTGAGGGGCATCTCAGACTCTGGAGCAGGAGGCCAAAACCGGGATGGAGGCCAGGGCTTCAGCTTCTCATGAAAAATAATGCAAAGTGGCTCCCTGGGGTGGTTACCTTGCATCTGTGATCAGAGGAGGGAGCAGGTCCTATGAAAGATAGCCTTTGAATGGGGGGGGGGAGGGAACTGCTTTCCCCCCTTTGTTTTTAATATTCGCTCTTCTCCAATGCTGCTTCTTGCCCCTAGATTTTGGGAAAAGGCCAATTGATTTAAAGTGCAATACACAGAAGGGCAGGTCCAGAATCGCTCCAGATTTCAGTACCATTGAATCCCTCCCTAGAGGCTGAGAAGTGTCACTTCCTGCTAATTGGAACGCTGGGGCTTCAAACTCAGGACCGCCGTATCTCTAGGGTCCAAGCATCAACCACCTCCCACTCTCACGGTGAGACGTACCCCATCCTTCGTCTTGGGTGTTCCCATTTTCACCGTAACGAACAGGCAATGGTGAGAACAAACACACGAGCTGCTAAGCTGTAGGGTTTGTCTGGAGGTGCAGAATTGCACTCCTAAGGCCATAAAAAGTCCTGGGTTGCCGCTGTGGTCATCCCTTCATGGGGGTGCGGGGGGCAGGGAGGAGTCAAGATAATTACAATTTACCTTCCCATGGGGTGCTCTGCTTTGCTTAGATGACACGCAGAGTTGGTGACGCTGTAACGCCTGGTTCACGGGAACACGGAGTGGGGAGGGGGCTTTGTTCATGTTGGTCCCCATAACCTCAAAGCTAGTTCCACTCAGGGGGCTCCTGCAGCCCAAGGTAACCAGAGCTGCCAACACCGACCGGTTACGGGTCCTTAAACAGCATTCTAGAAACTTGGCGGCATCGTCCCATTTACGACTGCAACAACGCGTCCGGGTAGAGAGTGACCTCTCCTTAGAGATCAGGAAAGGGCAGTTCAAGGAGCTAGACCGTGGGCAAGGTGACACAGACCTCTTGAAATGCAGTGCCAGGATCCACACCCTGCTCTGCCTGACTCCAGACCTGGCCATGCCCCTGGCTCACTGGGAACTGTGTTCTCTAGGAGTGCGGCACCCTTGGAAACCGCACGGTTCCTGCCTTAGGTCCTTTCCGCAACATGTGGGCGTCGGTATATCATAACAAATGCATGTGCCCCCGCCATGTCTCCCATTGAGCGATATTGAATCTAGGAGCCCGTGGGGTTGTGGGTAAGAACAGGAAGTATGGCGGGAGGGGAGGAGGGTGTCAGGGATAAGAGGCGATGGAGACGGCTCATTGGATCGGCAATCTCAAGACAGAGAATTATTAGCTTTGAGGTATTAATGGAAGCTGGGCATATAGACTCAGGATTCCCTTCTTTTGCCCAACGTCACAAGACTAGTGGGCGGACACCCCCCCCCCCCCCGGATCAGGAGCTTCCGATACATAATTACAGTACACATTCCGAAGCGAAAGGTCCTTTGGTTCAGTTTGTCCACCGACAGGCGACAGGCGAAGACGCAGAAAAGGGGAAGGCGTTCGTTCACGCTGCACTTTCGTCACTTCATCAAAGGTGCGAAACCTCGAAGTTGCTTTTGGTTTTGGTACTTCCTCAGCCGAACGCACACGCAGGTTTCTACCCAGTAAACTGCACGAGAAGAGTCTGTGCTGGGACGTAAGGACGCTGCCGTCCCAGCTCCCCAAGTGACCATTTTAAGCAAAGGGAGCTTTGCCGCCCGAGTTACCCGCATCTTTCCTGTACGGGAGGAGCAGCGTTTTCAAACAGGGAAGAGAAACCAATGGGGTCGGGAAGGCGTGAAATTAATTGTCTTTCCCTTCTCAGCCGAGACCTCTGACACATGAGCGTCCGGAAGGTCAAAGGAACCCCGCCGGCCGACTCTGCTCTAGAGTGCCAGGTTCCCCCAAACACGGTACTCGTCTAACCTGGCGTAACCATTTTCCCTGCTCAGTGCCAGCTCCTAAGACAGCCTACCTTTCTAGCTCTTTCCTCTCCCTATACACCGCTTACATGAACAGACTCTCAAGGTGCAGACGTATGGCTTCCCAGTGAGCCCGGGCATGGTAGCAGGTGTGCTGCCGAGACCCCCATTCTGGACCGCGCGGGGGCCATCATTTCCCCAGCTGCCGGGCTGACGTCTCCTGGGGGCCGAGTCCTTCCTTGGAAACCGCCGTCAGCCAAGGGGAGGCGCCCAGCCCAAGGACGCACCCCTCCGGGAGGGAGCCCACGTCACTGACCGCTTGGCCCCTTTTGCCCCAGACCAGGACATCTCTGAAGGGTCACCCTAGTTTCAGTCTCCTTGAGACTGGCTGGCGTGTCTGCTGCTCCCACGTCGCGGCTCAGTCCTCTCCCTGGGCCCCTCTGCGGCCACCTCGCCCCCCAGGCATGGGTCCCGAGAGCACCGGCCGCCAGTCCTGCAAGCCAACCCCAGCCGCAGCCCGCTGCCCCGAGAGCCAACCTGCCACACACAACAGCTGCCCGACTTGGGGAAATGGACTCGGCCCCTGGGCGGTTGTCTTCTCAGCCATAAATCTGAGACGCTGACGCACTGCGAGAGTCGTTCTGAGGACTAAATCAGACCACGTGTGCAATGCACCGACACCGACCCAGCACGTGGTACACACGCAGGAGCAGCCTGGTGGTCGTAGAAGGAAGGACGGTCCCGGGGGCTCCTGTTCCTCCCCCCAGGAGATCCTCCCTCAGCCTGCAGCTCGGCGGGGACGCAGGGTGGCGAGAAGGGCATAGACTCTGGGGACCTAGTTGGGACATGGCGGATTCAGGCATTTTTTGCCTGCAATCCTCCGGAAACTCTATTAAAAGCATATTCAAGAGGGGACAGCTTAATTAACTCCATGATCAAGAATCATCAGCAAGAATTTGGGAAGATGGGAAGCAACCAGAGAAGGCGGCGGAGCGGGGGGGACTCCTGACCCGGCAGAGCTCTGGCTACAGAAGGCGGAGGGGCCCAGAAACGAGCCGTGCACACCACAGAACCCGGAAGCTGAAGAGGGTGGGACGAGGAGGAAGAGAACCAGGAAGGCTGGACCACACCGCGGAGAATGGCCACACGGAGTTCTCCTGCACGGCGGGTGTGCGTGAGACCCCTCCCTTCAGCACCAAGTGCGGCTGTCACCCCCTATAACAGACGCCTCTCCTCACCATCGCTGCCCGTCCTGAACCTCATTACATGGTCACATGGGTGCTACAGACTATGACCTCGGCGAGGAGGATTCCTGGCATCCAGCGCCTGGCTGGATACACAGTGGGTACTTAGTATTTCTAAAGAAATGAATGCAGAATGATTGAATGCCCTTTGTAAGGCAAAGGAAAAAAAAATCCATCCATCAACCTCAGTTGCTGCATAAACAAAATCACAGGTCGATTTTTTTTTCCCTTTCTGAACTATCGTGGGTGTGATTTTGACACAGTTGTTCTCTGCAAGGGGTGACTCACAACAAAGCTACATTTTACATGCTTCCTACGTGCCAGACATTGACCTAAGCTTGCTTGCTTTCTCTTTCTCGACACACACACACACACACACACACACACACACACACACACACACACACACACCATACCCATGTTGTCCTCGCAACAATGCTGGGAAATAGGTTGGTTCTTATTTCCCCCAGTTTACGGAAAGCTGAGACACACAGAGAGACTGAGGAACTCTCTCCGTTCTTACTGGCGAAGCTGGGATTCGATCCTATGACCTGTGACTCCGTGGCAGGCAAGGGGCTAAGATGCTTCTGTAGGGCCCCGGGGGTCCTCCTCTTGTTCCCGAGCTTGTGTGCCTAGTACAGCATTCTGGGAGGCCCCGGGCCCACGGGCTCAGCTGCGGCCTGCAGACACTCCATAGTGGAGGGAAGTGGGCTCAGGTGCTGTGTTCTGGATCCCTGTCTCTCTTGACTTGGAGGGCTGTCCCGAGTCTCAGTCCAGAAGGAGAAGAGACACAACCTCAGAGAAGGCCTTGACATTCTGACGTCTGCCCTGACCGTTGAGAGACCGATGATGCCGAAGTCCCCGGACCCCGACCAAGCAGAGGGCAAGCCGCCTACACACCTGCAGAACCTGGTGTCGGATAAGTGGCCTCTTTGGGGGAAGAACGGACATGAGCCGCGTCCACGGGGATCCTGAGGCGGGTTGTACAGCAGGTGCGAAAGTGAGCTCGGGCCAAGGTCTGTTTGAAGGGAACTGCAATCCTGCCTACCTATCGACTTAGCTTCTCTGAAATTCCACCCTTTTGACAAGGGCTGGACTTTGCATTCTTCTCGGTTGTCCTGCTCTGTCTACGCTTGGAGAGGAGGACTTTCCTCCCAGTCCTTCAAATCAGTGGGGTCTGACCCAGGGTCCTTGGCTGGTTGGGCGCCCGGCAATGAGAAAAGGGGGTAGGGGGCCCATTTACACTATGTTTTAACGCCGAATAAGAGGCATCTTTTACCCACAGAGAGACCGCATGAGTCACTACTTATTGAAGCTCATTCCTTGGGTGACCAACACCTCTCATAATCTGAGGGCCCACGGAAATAAGACAGGGGCTGGTCCGTGAAGACAAGGCTCCGAGGCACTGGCCCGCATGTGAAGCTTTTCTCAGCAGAACTCCTTCCTGACTCAGGTTCCAGCAAGACCTAAAGGCAAGAATGGCGGGCACGAGGCTGCAGTCGGCTGGCATTTGGGGAAACAGCTTGCGGCTCCTGAGGCCTCCTCTACTTGCGGCCCGCTGACAGCTTCCATTGCCCAAGTCTACAAGCCTGGGAGGCTTCCCGGCACGCTCTCTTTACAGGCCCCCACGGCAGGCACCCATATGCAGGGGAAGCTGCCCTTGGGTCTGAACTTGGCTCGATCCCATTCTGTAGCCTGTGCTCTCTACTGTGTAGTGTGAGATGCTGGTAGAAGGCGCCAGAAGGAGAATCCAATACAGTGAGAATGGAAAGCGCTTCCCCGGGCTCTGGATCAGACAGGCCGGACACAGCAGAGAAGGAGCAGCCCTTCGGGGGTACGCCGCCAGGGAGACCAACTTCCTTCCCCTCTTCATCAGCCAAGAGGAAGCAACAGAAGGGGGCGCGGGTCAAGGAGCAAGAGGTGACCCTTCTGCCGCTCGCTTTCTCCCCAGTCACCCGGTGACAGCAGTGGCTGGTCCTCCACCTCAGTCCCGCAGCCACGTGATGACGTCGGAGCTCAGAGAGGTTAAGCGACTTGCCCAAGGACACACAGTAAGGGGCAGACTTAGGACTCGAATGTGAAGAGGGATGATTGGGCCCCAAGTTCACATTCTTCTCACCATTCTCTCTCTCGTACCGAGAATCAGCAAAGGGGCTAGGCGCCACGTAGGAAATTAAAATGAGGGGTAAAAAAAAAAATAAGCGAACAAAACTAATTTGAGAGGAAGGCTGCATCTGTAAACATGGAGCCGCGTGGATGAGCTTTGCTGCTGCTTTTGACTCACTTTGCCGCGGGAGAGGGCTCCTTCCGCCCTGCACCTTCCCTTGGCCGGAAGGGACCGTACCACATCCAACCCCATGTCTCCTTAAGGTGTCCCAATGGGCACTAAGTCCCTTGAAAATGAGATTCTATTCGCCTATGCTTCAGCATTTAGCACTGAGCCTGGCATACAGGTGTGCTTAGCAATAGTAGCCATGTGGTGAATGAATGAATGAATGAATGAATGAATGAATGAACGAACGAACGAATTACCAAACAGCCATTTGGGGCTCTCTCTGCCCCATTTCACACCCAAGGGAGGCGTATTGTGGAAGTGACTCATGAGACGTTAAAAATACACACATTCCTTATGAGAACTGGCAGGAACAATTTTGGTCCCGAGAGCACAGCTCCCTGCCCACCTAATATTACACGAGGTGTTAACTACATTATCTGGAAATACCCTATGACTAATTCCCCATCCCTTATCTTGAGGAGAAGAAAATTGTCTCTAGCATGAATGCCCCAGATTCCTGGTCGGTTTACGTAAGGCGTTTCAAGTGATTGCAGCATTTTAAGCCATTTTTAGCCGAAATCACCTGATGTGTGGTGAGTCCAGCAAACCTGATCTCTTGCTCCCTTAAGCTCGTGCTTTTCCACTAATTTTGTTTAAACTCCTTACCTCATCGTAAGTACTTCTCTACTGAAGAACGGGTTTATAAGTGCGTGTCCCCTCCACTATGTGAATTTTTTTTTTTTAATGGACGATTTCTTTAGCGGATTGGCCATTACCACCCACGGTGCAAAGCCCTATTACTTTGTGAGTAATTCCACATTCGCCTGGGCCGAGGGGGGGTGGTATTTACTCTTCATCACGGCCTTTCTGGTGGTTTTGTGAATTGAAAACTTTTCTGCCTGGTCCGCATGGGATTCGATAGAAACTTTCTCCAAATTATGGCTCGAATGATCCCCAGTGATTGAGCAAGAAGTGAGTTTCCCCGAGACCTTCATCTAGCTAGACGCAAAAACGGAGCCTTTAGAAAGAAGCTGGAGAGGCAGGCCTTTGCTTTGAGCAACGAAGACTGCTTTTTGAAAAAAAAAAATTAATGTTTATTTTTGATAGAGAGAGAGACAGAGTGTGAGTAGGGGGAAGGGCAGAGAGAGAGGGAGACACAGAATCTGAAGCAGGCTCCAGGCTCTGAGCTGTCAGCACAGAGCCCGACGTGGGGCTTGAACTCCTGAAACAAGAGATCATGATCTGAGCCGGAGCTGGTCGCCCCACCGACTGAGCCACCTGGGCGCCCCCAAAACTGCTTTTAAATAAACGATATCCACAGCAAAGCAAAAGCCAGGGTGTCAGACGGACTTAGCGTCGCCTGCCTGCAATCTCAACGGCCTTCTCCTCTTATCGGCAGAATCCACACTTTACTTGCGTTCTGAACATCTCATTACAGACACAACCCTATTTTGTTGAAACAGGTAGACAAATGAAAGAACAACAGTTCAAAGAGTTTAGGTGCCACCATCTAGTTAATTTTTTAAGTCACGGGTCCTTGAACTTTCTTTATAGAAGGACAGGAAGAAAGTATTTTAGGCCGTCGCAACCACCCGACCCTGCTGCTGTAGCGCACAAGCAGCCTACAAACAATACAGAAACAAATGGGCATGGCTGTGTGCCAATAAAACTTTATTCACAAAAACAGAGAACCGGAAGGCTTTGGCCTGTGGGCCACAGTTTGCCCTCCCCATTCTCCCGTTCTGCTTCGTATTAACTACTTCATCATGGAAGTGACACCAACTAGTTCACCCTCTAGATGACTTCCCTCCCGTGACCAAACGGACTTGCCGTTTGACTCAACTCCATGCCAGTTTAATCCAGGAAATGTGTTGCTAAGCCCCCTCCGTGGGCCCGAATATCCAGAGACACGGCAGAAAGTCCTGCGGTCTTTGGCATTCATACCCAGACTCCAGGCAGGAATCCGTGCCTAATGGCTCCACATGAATTCTTGTGAATTTTTCCCTTAAAAAAATCAGTCGTTATGAAATCATTTCCATGGGAAGATAAAATAAGGAAGAACTCAGATGTCTTCAATGGAGTACATCTTTATCTTCCTTCCCTAACCCTTCCCCCCTCTCCGCCCCCAGATCTGTTTCCTTACACGAGGCAGAATCCAACGACACTGGGAATTCTGAGAGTTAAACTTCCAAGAAAAACCATTCGGGTCTTAATTGCGAAATGTCGAATAATCCTCCCCCCCACCCCCAAACCTCAACGCTCTCTCCGGGAGGAGAAAGTAACAATTTTCTAAGCCTGGAATCTCAGTGCAGCCCAGCAAATCAGAAGAGCGGGAAGAAAGCCCCGCCCTCACCAACACCTCTCCTCCCTTCCAGTTAATATGTGGTGTGGACGGAGGAAGCCGAACCCCTTCCTTGGGAACGAGGCTTACTAGGAATAATGATTCCTGCAGAGATATGCTCTCCTAATCATTGCCTCTCCAAGATGCTCAGGTGTTCAGAAAGTTGATGCTACTTGGGAAGACCGTGAACCCCCCGGGCAGCAGGGAGTCCGGCGCGTCCGGGCTCACCCGCTGCTCGTTTCCTACGGGCGTTCAGAGAAAGTTTCCTCTCTCTCACTGTACCTCTATTTTCCTTTCCTTCTTCACCCGCAAGTGTCTGTCGCCGCTTCCACGCAGAATCCGGAACCTTTCCGCAATGTGTCACAATACAGATTTGGATGCAATAAAGACTGTAATTATTGAGCATTTACGAGAAATAATATTTTCCCTCTGGTGCGTGTCAGCTCGGCTGCTCACACACAAGGGCGAACGCTAATGCCTCCAGCTTACGTTGGCATCGGCGCGCGGGGAAGTAAGGAACAACAGCGGCTAAGGAAAGAGGGCTCAGGTCCGCCCAGGAAAAGCAAATGCTGAGCCCCACCGGTGTCTCTGGAGAGCAGGGAGCGTTTAGGGGAGAATCTGGAAATCAAGGTGCCAACTGCTGGGCAGGATTTCAACATCAGGCTAAGAGGCTTGGAAGACCCAACCCGGCAGGGCCATGAGGAGTCAGGTCCTGCCTCACGACTTGGCCTAGAAGGGCTGCCTCCCTGTATCCACAATGGGTTGCGGGTTTGCTTTCTTCGGTGTGGAAACTGGGCAAAGCAGACGGAAAATGGTTCTCCGGAGCACTGAGATTAGTAGTCTGTCATTTCTCGACAAAGTGTGCTTAGCCTGGCGCCCCGCCGAACGTTCTGCGAGAAAGGGAGTCGGGAAATCTTCAAAAAGAAATCCGCAGTGTCTTCTCCGCAGAAGGGAGAACTTGCCCTTGCTACAGAAGAGACGGAGCATTTGCAAGGGAAACAAACAGGCCTCTGCCAGGGCACTCACGGGGGAGGCCGTCTAAAAGCCACACGCCCCAGGCCGCCCCAAAGCCCGCCTTCCTGGACAGTCCCTCCGGGGTACCGAGGGCCAAAGGAGGTGTTCCATTTTTCTTTTTTTTTTAACTAAAAAAACCGTTTTAATGTGATTCAGTTTGGGAAAGAGAGAGAGAGAGACAGAACGTGAGCCAGGGAGGGGCAGACAGAGAGGGAGACACAGAGTCCGAAAGCAGGCTCCAGAACCCAACATGGGGCTCGAACTCATGAGCCGTGAGATCATGACCGGGGCCAAAGTCAGACGTCTTACCGACTGAGCCACCCGAGTGTCCCAAGTGGTTCCATTTTTCTACACGAGGCTCCCCGGCCCGCCACCCCCGTGCCTTCTCTCCCCAGTCTCCACTTGTTGTGCTCACCACGTGGGTTTTCCTCTGAAGCACATTCCAGGAAGGAGATGAGGGCAAACGTGACTCCACACCGGCACTGTCAACCATGAGCAGCTTGGGGAGGAAACTACACAGGAAGCGGGAGAAGGAATTCGGGTTTGAAGAGCACAGCTTGCCTCCCCGTGTGTGGAGAGAGAGGAGACAACTGGAGATAAGAAGGAACATTATCACTTATGCCTTGCTGCCTTCACGGCTGGTGCAGGGAGCGGACTCACAGCTCAAACGAATTCATTCGTACGTGTTTTTTTTCTGTTGTCAAAAGTACAAGAGAAATGAGTAGATTTTGAGTACTTTGCCCATGGGCGGGATGTGATAGATGCGTGTGGAATCCATGTTTGTGGGTAGTGAAATATTATTTGTAGTCCTAATAACTTCTACACATGAGTTTACTTGACTTTCATAAAAAGTCTACGCGGTAAGTCGTTTTACGGAGAAGGAAACCAAAGAGCGCTCCTTTTAGGTAACCTGCCCCAAATCTTCCAAATCATTAAGTGGTGGAGCTGGGATGTGGACCTGAGGAAGTTCTCTTCAAAGTCTGTTATTGTTTTTAATGTTTATTTATTTTTGAGTGAGAGAGACACAGCAGGGGAGGGGCAGAGAGAGAGGGAGACACAGGCTCCAGGCTTGACCCCAGAGCCTGGACGTGGGGCTTGACCCCACAAACCGTGAGGACGTCACCAGAGCCGAAGTCGGACGCTTACCCGACTGACCACCTAGGCGCCCCTAACGTCTGTGATTTTCTAACCACGAGCCTAAGAATCACAACCTCGAGTGCCTGTTCTGAACACTTAGAGTGCTGTCCTCCAGTGTGCTTAGTGTTTTCTTGAGCAGCCCCGGTGACTGAAATTCCGCCACACTGTGATCCTACGACACTTGTCAGACCACGTGTCTAGTTTTGGGTTCCAGAGTCAACATCGGCCACAGTGAGGGCGTGGTGAAAAACCAGCACGTCCGAGACCTGGTCTCGGGAAGAGGAGTAAAGAGGGCAAGACACGACCTGTGGACCACGGCTCCCTGGGCCTCATTTTCCTCATCTGTTACAAGAGGGAGGTGAGGATAAAAGAGAAAGTTCCTAGGATAATGGCCAAAGTACAGTAGATGCCCCGTGAACAGCAGCTGTATGGCTAATACCTGTAATATCATTATCGTTCTCACTGGCTACAGGTTGAGTTGTCCCCCCGCCCCAAACAATGCCTCAGAATATGACCTGATTTGGAAAGACTTTCTATGGATGTAACTGGTTAAGATGAGGTGATGCTGGAGTAGAGTGGGCCCTTCGTCCTCAGAGGAAGAGGAGAAGATGCAGAGAAAATGTCAAGTGACGATGGGGATGGGGAGCCGAGGACTGCTATATATAGGAACAACACTGCCAGTGAATGACCCGAAGCCGGACAAGCCTTCGGAGGGGGCGTGGCCCGCCGGTACCCCGATCTGGGACAACACCTTCAAGCTGTTGTACGCTTTGTCACAGCAGACGCAATATTTTACTTGTCCTACTACCGTTCAGCCTACATCCGTCCTTATCAACCCCGGAGAAGTCAGCGCAGCCCTGAACATACACCAGAGGAACGTGCTCACCCGGACCCACAATGCTGAAAGCACCTAGCGTCCATTTACGACCCTACAGGCCAGGTACCAAAGAATCCAGAAACCTTATCAAGGTTTGAACTCTGTCGAGGCCAGGAGACGTATTAATAATACACGCGCACGTGCCACACGCACAGGCACGCGGACATCTCTTCCAACTGTATGGATCACTGCGTGTCTACTAGTGTCAGCCTTCGGCTGTCCGGGCACCTAATTTACCTTCTTTCTGTTACTTCTTAGAAAACGGACGAGTCCCTCCTCACGCAAGGCGGTGTCCGACCCACCCACCCCAGGCCCTGAACCCGTTCTCATGTCTCCTCATCCCTATCTCTCTCCGGATCCCCTTTCTCTGCCCCCGTCTCTGCTCCCGAGACGACAGAGAAGGAACTCCATGATAGATTCCAGAACGCGCTCGGCCAAATGTTCATCGGCAGGTGTTTGACCAAAGGCCTACCCTGAGTGTTGGCAAACCAGACGTTGGAAGATGAAGACACAAGTCATCGACAGATCCAGTGGGGAGCTCTCAATCCGTTCCAAGGCTACCTCGGTGACAAACGGGTCTTGGCTGATGGGAGAATCACATCTTCTGAACCCAACAAGGAACACACGGACATATAAAAGGACTTGTGTCTGTGTGTGTGTGTATTTTTAATCTTTTTTTAAATTTTATTTATTTTTGAGAGAGACAGAGAGTGAGCGTATGGGGGAGGGGCAGAGAGAGAGGGACACAGAGAATCCTAAGCAGGTGCCATGTTGTCAGTGCAGAGCCCGATACGGGACTCGAACCTATGAACTATGAGATCATGACTGCAGCTGGAATCAAATGATTAGCTGAGCCACCCGGGGGCACCTAAAAGGACTTTTAAAAGGGGAAACGTCTCCCAGTTAAAAAATATGGTCAAGCACCTTTTACAGTATTAACCTTTTCCCTCCAAACTAAATAAATAAGTAGGGATGGGAAAGCGAATCACCCACCGGCCACACAGGGAGCAGGGCTGGAATTCTGTGTACCACTGAGAGTTCCTCTATGGGATTGGAGGGGACAGTTCCCTGTCAGGTTTGGTGACCGGACCAGAAGGTGGTGGTATTTGAGCATCTGATTCTAAGTCCAAATATTCCGAATCCAGGTAAATGGCCCAGTGTCTCCTAAATTCACAGACAGCAGTACCTTCCCCTCCCTCAGCAATGCCCAGTTCAATAATTCAATAAAGTCTATCCATGCTAATCCTCATCTGTAGGTCTCTAGAATCACAAAAGGACCAGAAGGTGAGCGCTGACCAAATTAGTTTTCTATTTCTTGAATTTCATAAATAGCATACATGTTTAATCATCAGTGCCATGGACAAATTTCACCACATACCCCTTAAAGTCTGAGGTTGAAAGGAGATCCCCTACAGCGGATCAATTATCCAAAAAGGTAACACTTAAACAACCTTTTCTTAGTAGACAGTTTTTCATCATTTTCCCCTGGAGCCAACTGGATCATCGTGAGGAGTATGAGGAAATCAGAATTAAATTCGCAACCCCACTTGGCATTCACACCTCCCCTTCTAACTCTTATCTTTGTTGTTATTCTTTCTGGACTCCTACTCTTCTGTGAAAGCTTATCTGGGGAAGGTACAACATAGATCCAAAGTATGAAGTGCCATGGTGCCAGGAAGGTTAGCCAAAGGTGGGTGCCATCTTGAATCCCAAGGGGTGGGGGCAGGGCCATGCTGACACTGCTGGGGTGGGCGCTGGAGAATCTGCAGGGTGGGCACGGGACACCAGAGAGGTGTGATCAGGGAGAGACGGTGAAACCCAAGTGGACAAAATCGTGGCTCATGCCCTTCAGTCAACGGGGGCAAAGACAATAAGAACATACAGGACGTGGAAATTAGTGGTCTGGAGAGTTCTTGTCTGCGGTTTATTCCAGGTCTTTGCCCCTGTAGGCAGGCTTTGCTTCTACGGATATTACCGCTGCCGACCACAGCGGTGAGTGTTTAAAAGCATTTGTCGAATAAATGAATGGTAGGCTCTTAGTCCAAAAAAAAAAACAGTCTTGACTCATCTGTCTGGGCTATCCAAACTAACCGCCTTTGACTCAATGAATTTAAATTATTCAATTCAAAGGTCAATCGGAAGGTTTGTTTGGAGGGCTTAATTTTCCAGTCTTCTCAGAAGAAGATGGTAAGTGACTATGTTGGCAATGGTTGCCACTTCCCCTCATTTTCGGAGTCCCCTTGACAGTGACCACGTTTGTCGCTTCCAGTGAAAGCACTGTCGACAGAAGCATCGCAAAGGCACAGTCTGAGGGATGAAGAGAGTGGGTGGAGGAAATGACAAGGGTCGGACCCACCAGAGCACGCTCTGTTCTGGGACCATCCGACCTGGCGGGTCTCAGGATTCTGGGTATAGAGACCAGAGACGCAAGGAAGGACGCAAGGACTCGGCAATGGAGTCCGGAGGGAAGGAAAATGGACGTGGGAACCACGAAGACCCTGGTTCACGCCCCAGACCCGCTGCTGAGGAGCCCGGTTATCTCCACAGTCCTGCCAAACTCCTGATCGGCCTCGAACCCAGCTGTGGGATGCGAGGCATGCTCTTTAACTTTCTGTGCCTCGGTTTTCCCATCTGTGGAGTGGGTACAATAAGAGAAGACACCTCAGTGGGGTGTGATGGGTATGAAATAAACAAATTAATTAGATAGCACTTAGTTACTTTATATATGTTACTTATAATAATAATAACAATAATAATAACCCCTTAACGTGTTATCAAGTGTAACAGGTGCTACTGATTTGCTCACAGCATTGGGGAGGGAAGGTCGCAGTCCCGCAAATACCCACATGGATTCTAAGATGCGTGCCGCTTTCAGAAATACGTATTAAATAAGACGCAGATCTTGTAATAGAGGAGAACCTTTGGCTTCTAGGTCTGCTCACGGGGCTGTTCTGAATTTCACGTGCGCTAACACTTGTTAGCACAGTGTCTTAAAAAGGCTTCATCTTTTTTTCTCATTCTTTCTTGCTCCATGTGTTTGTCCTCCTGGGAGGACAAAGACTAGGGGCATGAAGGCACTACCGAAGCCTCAAAACGTGACCTTGATCTTGGGCCTCCGTCGGTTTCTATGAAAAGGAAGAGAGTCGAGCCGGCCATGCTCAGTGGGCGGGGCCTGCCGCGGGCCGTGAGGGTCACAGCCCTCATGGTACCAGGCCGCAGCTCTGAACAACCCTCTTTCCTCGTAGGTAGGGGATCACCTTTAGTCCTGCTGGCAGCCAGGCCAGCAGGGGGGTGCTCTCCACGGCTGCCAGAGAAGAGCCCCCGGACACAATGGGCCACGTGACCTGTCGCAAATTACATTCGTCAGACTACGGATGCTGCTGTATTGATGCCTACCATGTGCATCTTACCTTCTTAAGCTTTCTGCCCTAGAAGTTTCCCTAGCCTGCTTTTGGATATCCTCACTACTCTAGAAGATGTTTAAAAAAAAAAAAAAAGGTTTACTTATTTATTTTTAGAGAGAGAGAAAGGGGATGGGCAGAGGGAGAGGGAGAAAGAGAGAATCCCAAGCAGGCTCCTCCACATGGCCAGTGCAGAGCCCGATGTGGGGCTCGAACTCAGGAACCTCGAGATCATGACCCGAGCCGAAACCAAGAGTCAGACACTTAACTGACTGAGCCATCCAGGCGCCCCCTAGAAGATCTTTCTCAAGCATCCCTTTGCCTTGCTGGAATTGTGGAGAACACACACACACACACACACACACATACAGGGCTTGCTCTGTGTCAGGCACTAAAGTATCTCAGAAATAGCCACTCGTTTACGCCTCACCACAAAACTATGCAGTTGGAACAATAACGATCCCGTATTTATGGTAAAAGAAAGGCATAAAGAGGTTAAGAACTTGCCAAGGTCACAAGCCTGGAGGAGGAAGTGTCAGAATTCGAACCAGGAGACCTGGTTCGAGAATCCCAGCTTTTAACCACCGTGTCATCCTATTAAAAATACATGAACACGCTCCACCCTGCAACCCCATTAGAACGGGCTGTGCTGATTACTTTCCCTCCTTCCAGCGCTTTCCACTTCCGGCCGAGAATCTGTGTCAGCGCCAAGGTCTTACAGCAAAAGGCCATAGAAAGAGGCGGTAGGGGTTTAGGTAAAACATATAAAAACGGATTTGGAAAAATACGTATTGGAATATGGTTGGAAGCGAGGGGTGAAGTGTGTAAAAGGGCAGCTGGGAGCCATGAGAAGACACGCGTGGTTGATACAGTTGCTAGTGTGCTGCTGGGGTACAGTGAGCAAGGCCAGGTACCCGGAATGCCCCATCGTGTGCAGGACCGTCCCTTGTACCAAATGCCGACGGTGCTCCCCGGGGAAACACGAGGCATGATCTGAAGACAGAAATGAACCCTAGAAGCAACCAAAGAGACTGTCTCTTATCTCCCAGAAGGAAAGCTCGGATGTCCCCAGCTGGCAGGCGTGGGCAGAGATCATCTTTCAGGTAGGATGGGCCGGGGGACGTTCCCCCGAGGGTGTCCTTCGGCTCAGGCCAACTTGTCTGCTGCAGGATCCTCGGGCTGCCCCGGGGTTCTGAGGAGGTTCTCTAATGAGCTGTGGTCAGGTTCGACGAAGCTTTCGAAAGAATGTTGTCTGTAAAGTTATATTAATAACAGCGCCCTGTCCCTGTGGGGCTTGGGACTATTCTGAGGGTTTATGCCGCGGTTTGTGAAGTGCAGCGGTGCGTGTGGATGGAACGCGGGACGTAAACCCGCCCCAAGATGGTTTGCAGCCTGGGATTTAAAAGGCCCCCTCCTGTCGTGACTCTCCACCCAGTGATCCCTCTTGTGGGACTCCAAGGAAGTCAAGAGGAGGGCAGAGATTTGTGCAGAAAGATGTTCCTCTTGGCATTATTGATAAAAGCAAAGACGAGGGGTGCCTGGGTGGCTCGGTCGGTTAAGCGACTGACTCTTGATTTCAGCTCAGGTCAGGATCTCACGGTTTGTGGGCTCGAGTCCCGCACCAGGCTCCACGCTGGCAACCCGGAGCCTGCTTGGGATTCTCTGCCTTTCCCTCTCTGGCCCTCCCCCACTTGCGCTCTCTCTCCCCCTCTCTCTCCGCCCCTGACCCACTTGCATGCTCTTACTCAAAATAAATAAAAATGAAAAAGAAATATATATATATATATGAAGCAAAGACGTAAAAGGCACCCAAAATTTCAGTTTTGGAAGAAATGGCAACTGAGCTATGGTACAACTAAAAGACGCATTGTTTTGTAAACAATTAAATAAAAAAATCCTTACAAAGAGATTCCACTGATACACGGAAATGCTTGCCTATAACATTAAGTAAAAAACACTAAAATATGTCACCTGAACTTTGACCCAGAAATTCCACTTTTGGAATCCATTCTATAAGATCAAAAACCAGCAGGGTGCTAGAAACATGCGTAAGAATATTTATTGCTGTAGTATGTATAATGGCAAAACAAAACCAAGAATAATAATAACAATGAAAAGAACCGGACCGCTCTAGAAAAAAGAATGCAAGTTCCCCAAAATGTTAAAGATGCAACTACCCTATGATCCAGCGATTGTACTATTAGGTATTTATTCAAAGGATACAAGCATACTGATTCGAAGGGGCACATGCACCCTAACGTGTATAGCAGCATTATAAACAAGAGCCAAACTATGGAAAGAGCCCAAATGTTGATCAATTGATGAACAGATAAAGAAGAGCTGGTATACAGACAATGGGCTATTACTCGGCTATAAAAGGGAATGAAATCTTGCCATTTGCAATGACACGGATGGAGCTTGACAGTGTTATGCTAAGCGAAATAAGGCAGAGAAAGACAAATACCACTTGATCTGCCTCCTATGTGGAATTTAAGAAACGAAACAGACGACATGAGAAAAACCATAGAGGCAAACCATATACCAGACCCTTAACCATAGAGAACAAACTGCGGGTCGTTGGAGGGCAGGTGGGCGGACAATGGGCTAAATGGGTGATGGGGATTAAGGGGGGAAGTTGGCGATGAGCAATGGTGGGGGTATGCAAGTGACCAGTCCCTAAATCCTACATGGGAAACTAAAACAAACAAACAAGAACTGGAATGTCCATCACTACTGAATGTTTGAGGGGCGCCTGAGTGGCTCAGTCGGTGAAGCGTCCAACTTCGCCTCAGGTCACGAGCCTATACCTCGTGAGTTCGAGACCCGCATCGGGCTCTGTGCTGACAGCTCAGAGCCTGGAGCCTGCTTCGGATTCCGTGTCTCCTTCTTTCTCTCCCCTCCCCGACCCGTGTTTGGTCTCTCTTTCTCAAAAATAAATAAGCATTAAAAATTTTTTTTAAACAATACCGAACGTTTGATTGAATCAGGCATGTTCCACAGAATTATATGCAATCACTAAAGAAATTCTTTCTTTATGTATGGCATTCCAAAAATACTGTCAACCAAACAAAGCATGTTTCTATATATTATGCTATTAAAACACAGACACGCAAACTCTAGTCCTCCAAATGCATGTATAGTCTGCATGTTTGCAGGGGCATAAAACGTCCATAGTAAGCATTTAGCCAAAGCGATGGCATGCAGTCTGGATTATTAGCTTTTTCCCCTCGTATCTCCATATTGTTTGACTTGCTTTTTTTTTTACACCACTGATATCTTTTTTTCTTAATGTTCATATATTTTTGAAACAGAGAGAGAGAGAGAGAGAGAGAGAGAGAGAGAGCGCAAGAGTAGGGGAGGAGTAGAGAGAGAAAAGGAGATACAGAATCCAAAGCAGGCTCTAGGCTCCTAGCTGTCAGCACAGAGGCCAACGCAGGGCTCACACTCGTGAACCGTGAGATCATGACCAAAGCTGAAGTCAGACGCTTAACTGACTGAGCCCCCCAGGCACCCCAGTATCTTTTTTTTAATGTTTACTTATTTATTTTGAGAAAGGGAGAGCATGAGCAGCACAGGGCAGAGAGAAAGAGAGAGAAAATCCCAAGCAAGTTCAGTGCTGTCAGCGCAGAGCCCGACATGGGGCTCTGTCTCATGACCGAGGTGCCTCTTGTGTAACCTGTTACAATGAGCAGCTGCCAACTTAGTAATGCAAAAAACAAACAAACAAAAACAAAAAACAAAAAACTAACATGATTAAAAAAAATCAAATGTTCAGTATAATCTTAACTGTAGTAAAAATATATTTGCCTGGGATGGGAAAAATGACTAGAGAGAAATGTTCTTATATGGACCAGTGATTAGTACTTAATGTTGGAATTAGAAGTGAGTGATACTTTATTAAGGTTTTTTTGCTTTTTGCAAATTTCCATCTTGGGTATCTGTATTGCTTTGCTTTTTTTTTTTTAAAGTTTATTTATTTATTTTTTTTGAGAGAGAAAGAGAGCAAGCTGGAGAGGAGGAGGGAGAGAGGGAGAGAGAATTCCAACCAGGCTCTGTGCTGACAGCAGGACTGGAAATCACAACCAAGAGGAGGACGCTTAACTGGCTGAGTCACCAGAGTGCCCCTATATTGCTTTTCTTAATCAGGATAAATAAATGGATGATGTATGGATGAATATTCTTAGACAAAACATGGGAAGGAGGTGGAGGGAAAGAGAGAGTAGGGGAGGAAGAGAGAGAGGGAGGGAGGGAGGGAGAAAGAAAAGCAAATTCAACAATCAAATGAATATATGGCTTCCGTCTTTTCTTCCAGTTTCTCTCCAAGGAAAGCAAGGGCCCTGCGCTCCTGCTGACCTGCTGCCTATCTGCTACCCCATGTTCAAGGGCCCACGTGGAGGTTCCGCGGACGCACAGCTGAACCTGGTTACACAGACAGCAACATCTGCACGACATGGTTTATGTCAATCCCATAATGGGCGAAACCCTCTGGAATTAATATCTGATGAAGAAATAAACCTGTTAACAGGACAGATTTATAGTATTCAAATTACTATTGATCCGTCCAGTACACAACTAATAAAAACCTTCCTTGCGTGACCTTCCACCTTGTGCACGCTTAAGCAAATTATCTCTAATAAACAAGTATTATGAGGACCCAAGGAAAATGTCAACCTATAAATTACTGATCTCAGTCTCTTTCTCTCTCTCGCTCGCGCTCTCTCTCTCTCTCTCTCTCTCTCTCTCTCTCTCTGTCTCTGGATGGAAGTAGAAGTTAAGCACCAGTATCTGTCTTTATGTGCTTTGTGATCAAGCCTTGAGATCCTTCAACGTAGCAGAGATTTTTCTTTCCGGAACACTGAACAAGAAACTCAGTGAAAACCAGCGGACAATAACCACCTCTAAGGAATAATGGGGAAAAAAGAGACTTGGTCTAGAAGCCAAGAAATACGGATTCGTGTCTTGGGTCTGCACGCCTTTACCTGCTTGACCTTGGATAAGTCCCTTAACCTCTATGTTGCAATTCCAACCCAAATCAAAATAAAATAAATAGGATACTTTGCCTCGTTTGGTTAAGTCCTATGATAGGTGCTGAAATGTTTTCAAATAGCTTACACGCGTCCCCTCTGCAAACCTCGGGGACCCAAGGTTGGTATCGCCCAGCCTCCTCCTATTTGAACATTTCCTCACCGAACTTAGCCAGACCCAACTCCCCCGTAGGCTAGGACAGGATGTAGTAACAAATTTATAATGGCTCAACCACAATGGAAGCGTGGCTCCGTTCCACCTAGTCATTGAAGGAAACAGACAGAAAGAGCTTCTTTCATCTTATTTTCTGACTGTCATCTATATTCTAGCTAGACTGAAGGAGAAAAAAACCCAGGTAACATGGCGTTTGTACACTTGGAGGTTTCCCACTGGTCCAGATTGGAGCCATACGGCATCATTTTGCCTGAATTGCATAAATTAGGATTCAGTCGCTTGGACGGGAATGACTGCCAGGGTGGCCGGAAAAGAGAGCTGAGACGCACGTCCTGGGATAAGCAGTGAAATGCTAGCATTATCTGTCACACGCAGCAATAGGAAAACACAAATATGGGGCAATGCTGGAGGGGGTCCATATGCATCCACCACCCTAATCCAAGCCATCCTCATGGCTTACCTAGGCTTTGGACAAGTTATCTTTCTCATCTCTGAGCTTGATTCTGCACTTTTGGGATACAGGATTCTATGATCATCACAGTGTTCTGGTGAGGTCGAAAGGCGATTATGACTTCCGGGTGCTCCCACACACGTCCTCAGTGGTCACAACACGCGGGCACCCTTCCCCAGGGCCACCAGGCTCCCAGAGCACTGGCAAGGCAGTGGCAGATTTAGGGCAGTGAACTGTTTCTTCTCACCGCTGCCCTTACCTCCCAGGGCTATGATAAATGCTCGTGTTCCAGGAAGGTCTTGCACAATTAATGGGAAACGTAATACCCACGTTTCTAAGCAGCTCCGTGTGGCGCAACAAAACTATTTTTTAAAGCGAAGTGCTTAAGGATACATTCAGTAAAAAGGTTAAGTTTCCGTCGCCCTAGACAAAGAAAGTAAAGAGAAAAAAAAAAAAAACAGAGTTGGAAAACAAAGTCAGCGGACCAAGTTTTCTTGGTGCTGAGGTTCTACCATCCAAGCAGAGCACTGGAGAGGTACACACCACACCCAGCCTTAGAGCTACTTAATTTAAATAATTACTTAATTTTTAGAAAGAGAGAGAGAGAGAGTATGAGTGGGGGAGAGGGGCAGAGGGAGAGAGAGAAGCTGAAGCAGGCTCCATCTGGAGCTCGACGTGGAGCTCAATCCCATGACCCTAGGGTCATGACCTGAGCCAAAATCAAGAGTCAGATGCTAAACCGACTGAGCCACCCGGGTGCCCCATAGCCTTACAGTTGCTGTAAACTAGACTAGGAATTCTCAAAGGATGGCACCCGAAAGACGGGACAGCTGGAGCTTTCAAGAGCTAAAAGAGACGCCGCCGAACTAACACCCATAGCCAAATCTGATCCCCTTTTTCTTCAATACTTCTTTATTTATTTTGAGAGACAGCAAGCCGGCGAGAGGCAAAGGGAGCGGGAAAGAGAGAATTCCAGGGAGGCTCCTCACCGTCAGCACAGAGCCCGATGCAGGGCTCAAACCCACGAACGGTGAGATCATACCCTGAGCTGAAACAGAATGGGAAGCTTAACCAACTGAGCCCCCCACGCGCCCCTGGCTGCTTGTTCCTGTAAATAAGGTTTTGTTGGAAAACAGCCACGCTCCCTCATTCACATGCTGTCTAGAAGTTTTTTGGTGCATGGCGTGCTAACCGGCAGAGTTGAGTCTTTGTGACATAGACCGATCTGTAGAACCGAAAATAGGTACGGCCTCTCTCTCTACGGCAAGTTTGCCAAGCCCTGTTCTAAAATGAAAACGAAGGCTGAAATGGCTCGGTAGGACTCAAAGTTAAGTGAGCCACGGCTAAGCAGACTTTGACAAACCTCGGTCCCCATGAAGCGGGTCTTCGACCGGTTTCTAGCCCCTTCGCTCCCACTCCTTCGCCCACTTTCAAATAAAAAGAGCTGGTGACTTGATTAGCGGCGATAGAATTATTGGAAGCGGGAAGGAGGGGAATTTAAGGGAGCTGTAATGACACCATAAAAGCTTTGTTGAGTTGCTTTTATGAGCCCGAAGCCGCTTAGAGGAGCCTGACCCGGCGGGGTCAGCGGAAGTGTGTAAAAGGCTTGCCTTTGGGATAAATGCATATCAAAACCCATCCACGGAGGGAGAGCGGAAAAAACGGGAAATAAATGACAAGTCCAGTACTTTAACGGGGAAGATTTCCTCCGAAAGGAAGCAAGCAATGAGGCCAGGCAGGAATAAATGGTGTAGAAATGACAGCCGCTCGTCCGTCGGGCCACAGCTGCGCGCGGGGCTGATAAGATCCAGCGCGTGTCAGTTGCCACGTCTCTCTTTTCACACTTCAATGTGAACTTTACAGCAAAAGGGGGACAGGAGGCAGTGAAGGGGAAAACAGCGGCTCGAAAGGACTTGTGCACGGAGTGTGAAGCCATTTCCATTTTATATTCGAAAGGACTCTGTAGGTGATCCCGTGAATGCAATTATGCCCACCTAATAAAAGCAACATATGCTAAGACAATTAAAAGATTTTATTATACGTCTCTTCAATGTATTCCATTTCAGGGAGGAGGAGTGGCCGCTGAGGAGAGGGAAAGGGTGCGTTTGGCAGGAAGGGGAGCCAAAGTCAGCCTGGAGCGTGCCAGTGGAGAAATGAATGGGGCGTGGTGTGTTTTTAACATAAAGATGAATTATTAGATTCCTCTTTACCAGGGGTCTTTTCGCCTTGTGGAACACCGGCACTCTGGTTTTGTGCCTCTGTATTATGAGAAAATGTGTCTGAAGACATCACTCTACCCTCCTCAACCCTTAGTATTTTGGTATTCGACCATAAAATGGAAGCCTCTGAATGATGCCAGAAAGAAAACAAGTATGTCACTTGATTCAAAGTTTAATGACACATTGGGTCAGTCTGTTAAGTGTCCGACTATGGCTCAGGTCATGATCTCACGTCCGTGGGTTCGAGCCCCACACTGGGCTCTGTGCGGACAGCTCAGAGCCTGGAGCCTGCTTCGGATTCTGTGTCTCCCTCTCTCTCTCTCTCTGTCCCTCTCCCGTTTATGCTCTGTCTCTTTCTCGCTCTCAAAAATAAATAGAAACATTAAATTTTTTTAAAAAGTTTAATGACACAATGGCAAATGGAAATCGAGTGAATGTTCTCTTACTTCTTCATTCCACCTATAGTTATGGGGGACCTAAATCGATATCGGACAGAAACTGGAGGTTCTAAGTGGGAGAAACCAGTTGGTTCCCCCAAGAAGCTCCCTGGGACGGTCAGCCAGCTTCCCACCCCAAATCCACTTACATTGCTTCCCAGGCTAAGAGCCAGACCACATTTGCAGCCTCTGTTGGAGTCAGAGACAGCCATGTGGTTAGCTCTTTCCGTTGGGATGAGGCTGAGGTTGGTAAGAGATATCCACTAGCTGGCTACAGTTAGCTGCTGGGAGAATGCAGGCTGGAGCCTGGGTCCCTGAGTCACTTCGTGGAACAAGATAGCCACTAGCCGGGCATACTCAATTATGCGGTTTCCTGAGTAAGAAACACAGCTTCGGGGGTTTGAGCCAGTATGTCTCTGGGGAGTTATCTGTGAGGGCAGCCTATCCTGCCCTGATCCATGTGCTCACGGCACGGATGTGCAGACAGTTCACATCAGGGGCATTTCGGCTGAAGCTAAAAGGCACACACGGGCAAGAGTGGCAGCAGGAAGGGAAGTCAGGGAAAGGTGACAGCGTACCCAAAAGGTCAGAGGTATGAAGGGATGTGGTGTGTTCACGGGGAGTGAGGGGCAGGAAGTGGGGGAGGAAGACCTGGGGCCGAAGGGGTGCGGTGGGACCAAACAGCGTAGGGTCACATGGAAGTAAGGGAATTGCAAGATTAACTGTGTGAAAGTATCCTTTGGTTAAACGCTGGGGCCAGGACGCAGGGCAAACACACATGTGGCCTCTCCTGCTAACCATCCTTGATCAGAATCAAGGCACATCCTCACAAGGCTGGGGCCGCAGTGAGGTTAGATACAGCACTAGGAAGGCCAGGAGTCCTGTAAATGAGGGTTTCTGCTCCCCGAGATGCTTTCGCCCAGGAATGAAGAGCAAATCAAAGACAAGGCAACGATCCACCCGAGCATATCCATCCAGCTAATAACAGACGTAAGTTGTCACGTGAAGGGGACCAACATGCCCAGAACCACAGCTGTGCGGCTGAGCCCGTGGCCCCGTGGAAACACAGCGGAAACCCATCCAGAACAAGTTTAAAACCTGCACACAGACTTCTAGCACCTGGCACAGTAAGTGTGAGCGCCCGTCACTAGGTTTCGGAGGGACTAGGTTTTGTTAGCTTCAACAAAGTCAGGTTTCAAACTTCCTTTAACACGCAGTCATGGAGAAGCCATTGAGAAATGTCCAAATGTCTTCCTTTTATTCAAGGGACTAGAATGAGGCATATTCAGAATGAGAGCCGCAACATCAGGGTCGACCAATCTTTAGGATTTTATTCAGGCTCCACACAGGTTCCTCTGAATCCTTATACACTATAGTTTTTTTTAATGTTTATTTATTTTTGAGAGAGAGAGAGAGCAAGCGCACATGAGGGAGGGGCAAAGAGAGAGGGAGACACAGAATCTGAAGCAGGCTCCAGGCTCTGGGCTATTAGCACAGAGCCTGACGTGGGGCTCAAACCCACGAAACATGAGATCATGACCTGAGCTGAAGTCAGACACTTAACCAACTGAGCCACCCAGGCGCCCCTGAAACCTACACACTGTAAATGTGAGGTACACTTGACAAGTAGGTACTGGCAGAGATTGGGGGATCGTTGAAAAAACGAGTTAATAAGAAATATGAGAAGTTCCTAAAAAACAGTATGCTGAGGGAGAAAAGGCGAACTCGCTGATGGAGACGTCCAGGCCAGAATAGCAATTCCTCAAGTTTACCACTAACATTAAAAGGGATAAACGGGGGCGCCTGGGTGGCTCAGTCGGTTGAGCGGCCGACTTCAGCTCAGGTCATGATCTTACGGTGTGTGAGTTCGAGCCCCGCGTCGGGCTCTGTGCTGATGGCTCGGAGCCTGGAGCCTGTTTCAGATTCTGTGTCTGCCTCTCTCTCTGCCCTTCCCCTGCTCATGCTCAGTCTCTCTGTCTCTCAAAAATAAATAAATGTTAAAAAAAAAAAAAAGGGGACAAACGGTACAACATGAGAAGCCCTAAAGCAAAATGGCATCAAGCAAAGGCTCCATAAGTAAAGTCTACTCTACCCATCTCTTTTCTTCTTCTTCTTAATGATTTAGCATGAATTGTTCTGTTAATGCTATCAAATGTATTACTTATTAACTTCTAAAATGAATCATTAGTCATTTTTGTTAATTTTCTGAAAGAGCACACCCATGTTCCATTCCACCTCAGCCCTTTGGCTGAGAGTAGAAATTCACCAGACACCAGTACACTCTCAATCTTGAAGGATTTGTCATGGCAGTCTGGCCAACGCATTAATTATTTTATTTGGGGGGAAAAGACAATTTTTCAGTAAATGCCTGAGAGTTAAGGCAACAGAGAAGAGCCCATAGCCTTTTCTCCTGACGTTCAGAGCTAAGCTAAGTAACACGTGCTTTATCTATGAACCACAATCCTGTATCAGCGTTGCTATCAACCTGCCCCTCAAAACCCTTCACTCTACAAAGCCATGGGGACTGAGACTTCACAAGACCAAGTTCAAATAAATAGCCTGGCTGTACGTGAGGGCTACTTATAATTGCATATCTTGAAAATACCATATATCCAACCAGTTTACAAGTTGTCACAAGATTTTACCGGTGACACATTTTAAATTAGACTTTTTCAAATTATAAAGGCAATGCAATACATTTACCTCTTTGCAAAGTGAAAAATGTATCCAGTACATGATAGATTCCCACTACCTCTCCCCCTACTCATTTTTTTTTTAACTTAGACTAGTCCAGTTTTTTAAATTTTTTTATATTTATTTACTTTTGAGAGAGACAGAGATGGAGCGAGAAAGAGCATAAGCAGGTGAAGGGCAGAGAGAGAGGGAGACACAGAATCTGAAGCAGGCTCCAAGCTCTGAGCACAGAGCCTGACACGGGGCTCAGACTCAGGAGCTGTGAGATCATGACCTGAGCTGAAGTCAGATGCTTACCGACTATGCCACCCACGCACCCCTCACCTGTCTTTTAACATAACTTCAGTCAGAGAATATATTCCATTTTGGAACCCTCTTTAAGCCATTAAAATTTTATCATGAGTATTTTCCCCAACTGTCTTTTTCTTTCAGTGGTCATCTAATTGAATGGATCTACTGTGATTTATGGAATCATTCTCCTGCTGCTGAACCTTGAAGTCGATTCTGAAGTTTTACTTTGTGACTTGGTTTTTGTTGTTGTAGTTGTTGTTTTTGTTTTGTTTTGTTTTGTTTTTTACATTTTGAAGCAGGAGAGCTTTATTTGGTAGGAAATACTTTCTTTAGTCTTTCTCAACTTTGTCTGCAAGCTGCAGTCATTTTCTGTGTCTTTGAAGACTGGGTAAGACAAGCTGCTTATGACGCCTTCAGGGGTGAACAGTTCAACTATTTTCCTGGAATTGCACTGAGCTTCTGATGCCAATTTCTGCCTGTTAACTGGTTTGGGTGGTGCATGAGGATGGGGGAAAGAGACCCATAGGGACCATCTCCATAATCAAATATTTGAACCAATGGGTTATTCGGTTGGGCCCCAATTGCACCAGGCTTTTTTGTGCATCTAAGATGGCTCGTGGATAGTTCCGTCCATCTGGAATGTGCCACTCCCATGCCTCTCGGGAAGTCCAGGAGGTGAGCAGATGACACAACCCAATAGGGTTCATTCTGCAGTGACGTACATGCCTATGGACGTGGGCCTGGAGATGTGGACACACATGTGTTTTAAATGTGATTAACATGGTTCTTGTGCTGGAAAAGATTTTTCTAGGGAGAATCCTGATGTCTTTCCAATACAATGAGATGAAGTCATCAGGGCATTCAAGTTGTAATTTTATAATTCCATATCCTTCTCCCTCCATCTCTCTCTCTGTCTGTCTGTCTCTCTCTCTCTCTCTCTCTCTCTCTCTCTCTCTCTCTCACACACACACACACACACACACACACACACACACAAGAAAGAACTCAACCATCTCTTACAGTCTGTCTTTGCTGTTGGCAACAAGATTGCCCAATTTCTGGGGAAAGCAAAAAGCGCACTCCCAAAGAAGTTCCACAAATATCTATAGTTGGCATCCTGGACATGATTCAGAGTCACTCAATGTGGAGCAAACATTTTTTGAGGGCCACCTTGGGGTGAGGCACTAGACTACAAAGATGGGTGTTTGCTGCCCTCAAAGAGCTTGCAGCCCAGAGCAGAAATGCAAGGCCTTGAGGGGACTCAGACACAGGGTGAGGAGAGCTTTGTGCTCCCAGATACACGTGTCTTGGACTATTTCTTGAGTCTGTGCCTTCTGCGCTATGGCAGCTACTTTACTGGCACACCCGCTATGCGCCAAGTACGATGCAAGGCACTGGGGTAGACACAGTTCCTGCTCCCCAGAGCCTCAATATCAAGTGAAGAAAGAGCAAAATAAGGGCCTCATTAGGACAGGGAGAGAAGTTCGTGGAGTCAACAACCAACCGGCCATGAGGAACCCGCTCGAATGCAGCTTCTGGCCTCCGTCTGCTACCTGGTGACAGCTCACGATCACGTGCTAGTGCAGGGGAGAGTCATGCCCTTGCCCTCCCTCCACGGGGCTCTGCAGAAGCTCCGTGTTCCTAAGAGCCAGGATGACCTGCCTGACTTGTGGCAAACTGCCAAGTGCATTTGAAACCCAAGCCTATGTGTATATAAAAATGCAGGAAGCCATCTTAAAAGGCTGCGCTAATTAGCTTCCTGGGATTTCAGATTTTAAAAGCTTTCGTGATCGAATTTGTTTCGGTAATTTTTTTAAAGGATTCCAAAGATTGGTTCTGCTGTCAAGACATCAGAAAGCAACAACAACAAAAAATGAGATAACAAACTTATTGGCTTCCACGGCAGAGTGCTTTCAATGTGAAAGGAGCGAAAACATCCGCCGATTGGTTGATAAAAAGCAATATGGCATTAAAAGGCCATGATGCATAGTGAAGAACCAACCTCCCTTGGGTGGCTTGATCCGACACTGAGTTGCTCTTGAAAAGCATTTGTGAGCCCCCGGCAGAATCAGCACCCACTGTCAGAGGACCTGGGGGGTGAGTACTGTTTTCACTTAGGTGAAGGATTAAGAAAGACACAAGCAAACAAACAAACAAACAACAACAACAAACAAAAAATAAAACTAAAAAAACAAAAACAAAAAAAGGGTTTTTAAATATTGAGTAGAAAAATGATGGGAAGGGTCACACAGCATTTTTCTTATAAGCCACTCTCCACTCTTTTCATTAGGAATAAAAAGAGCTAATAATGGAAAAGATGCATACAATAATTATATTTGTTCAGTGTGGGGGAATAAATAATAACTGGAATCCATCCTATTAGGAAAGTCTATAGTCATATTATTAGAGGTGTCCTATAATTAGAAAGCCACTATTAAAATACTTCCTCAAAGAGTTGATCCCTCCTCTGTGCCCTCCTGAATCTTGTCCGTGTTTTCCCAGGGGTGCACACGCCCCGTAGTTGTAATCGTCTGTCGGCATTACCTGTCCCCAAGCTAGTCTGTGACCTCGAAGACAGCTTCACATCACTTCCATCCATCTCGCCCTCTGTGCACCGAGCACCGGTCGGCGACTACGAGCTCACCGCATTCCTCCTCCTCTTCCAGTTCACTTCCCTAGGTAGGCTAACCCTTTAGTCTATTCTTAGAAACATTTTCCAACATGGCGCATTCTTCTTCAACTGGGGAGTGTGCGTGGGGCAATATTTAGAGAAGTCCACGTACTTGAAATTTGTAGGCAAGGCGCTAATGAGTACCGGCCCACAGGAATCTGCAAAGACTTGGCCAAAGTCAATAAAGAATCGTGAGCTGTCACCCCCAAACCAGGAAAAGCTTCATCTCCTGCTTACATTTAAAAAAAAGAAAAGAAAAGAAAAGAAACAAGAAAAAAGGATGACCTTGCAAATTACAGTCTTATAAATTTGACTTCTAAATTTGGAAAGATACTGAAAGAGGGAAAAAAAACTCATGAAATGAGCTTGCAAAATCTTAATCAGGGCATTTACTGTAAAAGAAGAAGTAACTCTGGACTGAAAAGTGAGTTCTGTTTTTTTTCTCTCTCTCTCTTTTTTTTTTTTTTGAGTAAAAATTTTATCTTCTATAATGGAATCCACCATCATTGGCTCCTAGGGAAGTAGTCTGTAGTCAGATTTAATTTTCTTAATCAGCCATTATTTAGAGTATGAATAAAATTGGTTGGCTTAGGGGACTGGTACCATTTTTAACCAAAGATAAAATTAAGTGGTCATATCATTTTGGTTGTGAGATGCTCCTTACAAGAAAATATATCAGGATATCAGGAGGCAGATGAGGTGAGTGCATCTGGGGTCAGACGTGGGTCAAATTCCAACTTTGCTACTTTGCTAGCTGGGTGATCTTGGGCAAATCACTTCACCTCTCTGATCCCCTGTTCCCTAAACTATTTACTGAAGATGACGATACCAACAGGATTTGCAGGGCAGATTCAATAAGATGATATTTATAAAAAGTAACACAGAACATTCAACAGGGATCTGTTTCATCCAGGAAAACATGGATAGATTGGGTTATTGAGCTACTAAAGAAACTTCTCCTGACACGGTGAAAATTACAAGACATCTCAGCTTGTCTGAGCTGGTTTGTGCTCACATAGAATTTCCTTTTAGGAGAAGTGGTGAGGATGTCCTTAAGATTACAGTACCCCATAAGAGGGCACCGAGTGCTGGTCCAGAGCACCAGTTCTGCTGAATCAGTTATGATGGTTATCAAGAGAAGGCTGTTTTCCCCCCATCTTTATGTCTGGGTCCAATTCTCTTTACCAGGTGTGTTCCAAGAACTCCCTAACAGACACCAACTCTATGGAAACCCCTCTCTCTGTTGACACTCAGGAAAAGGGTTCAGGGAAGAGAAGGGAGGTCCCCAGGCCACACGGGGAGTCCATGGCAAGGCTGGGCGAAAGACCAAGCCTCTGACTCTTGATCTGGGTCTTTCCAGCCACCCCGTCCACCACCTCCTGAGCAAGCCTGCTTCAGCTGCACCGTGTCTTAGACGCCCTACTTTCTAGTTGTTGGTTAGGACTTGTGCAATCGTTTCTGGCTTTAGCTATTTGTGTGAGAAGAACGGGCCGACTCGAAATTGCTCTCCCCCCATTCATGATTTGGGGATGTGGGGGCTTCCCTGGCTCCAGAAGGACAGCCGGGAGGTTGTGGAAGGAGGTGCCAAGGAGGCCCTGAAGCCCAGTTTTTAATAAGTCCAAGAATGGTGTTCAGAAAGACCCTCTGGAGCCACGGGGAAGCTTTGCACTTCTACACGTCCCTCCGGCTTGGAAATGGAGAAGTGAAATGAAGCCATGCACACAGTTGTTGCAATTTACGGCCCTTTTGGCCTTGGTCTTATGACCTAAGTCTTTTTGTGCTCTCTGACACATAACAGGTCTCAGACATGTGACACGGTGGAAACACGCTGCAGTCTAGATTTGGGAAAGTCTACAGCCAGAAGTTCCTGCCCCCAGAAAGGGAGCCTTCGGACACATGGCTTGATTTCTCCGAGCCTCCGCTTCCTTCTCTCTACCAAGGGGCCAGATCTACTGACTTCCCAGAGCCGTGAGGCGGCGGACGCAGGAGGACAGCACTTGGGAAGTAGTTAGTGCGTGCCTTGCCCGTATGATTTTACATAGACTCCCTTCTCTGTAACTTCCTAAAGGCGTTCAGGGATGTCTAAAGGAGCTCGGGGGTCAGTATTTTTACCGCGGACCAGTTTCCAACTTGCACAGTTCGTACCATGAAAACCCTTCTGACTTGTTAAAGGGGTTCTTCACATACATTTTCTTCGTTTTCTAAAAGGTGAAGGAAGCAGAGCCACAGCAGTGGATGGAGAGACCAGTTGTGATCTCGACTCAGTCTAGCAAGGTCGGCCAGGGGACGTGTCCAGGACTCAGTGCCGCAACCTCTGCCCCGTGTGCCCAGGTTGTGACCGAACCCGCCCCCTCCTCAGACGGGCCCGGCAGGGGCAAACGGGGTGACCCGGAGGTGGCAGTGCCGGGAGCTCTGGGCTGCCCTGGCAGCAGGGAGAATTCTTATTCCTTGGCCTCCCCCCTCTTTTCTAGGCCACCCCTCCTTCACTCTTGGGTGCAGCCGGAGAGGGGTGAGAAGGAGGGGAGAGAGACCAAAATAACAGGGACACAGGGACCGGATGCCTCCTGGCTATTTCGGGTGCACACACGCAAGCTAAGTGAGTCCCTGGGGGTTGATTAGAGTTACCTGAGAAGACGCCCTCACTCTTTCTGCAGACGGAACTTAATGAAAAGTCTGGTGCCTCAGAAGACACTGAGAAGCATTAAGAGCAGGACTACAAGCAAAATGGGGCAGCCACTGTGGAAACTAGTTTGGCAGTTCCTCAAAAAAGTTAAACTTAGAGTCACCCTAGGACTCAGCGATACCATGCCTTTTTAGCCCCAAGAGAAATGAAAGCATACGTCCAGACAGATACTCACACCCAAACATTCACGGCACAACTGTTCCCCACAGCCCGAAGCTGGAAACAACCCAAGTGCCCATTGGTAAATACAAGCATGAACACGATGTGTTATTATCCATTCAAGAGAATATTATGCAGGCTATAAAACAAAGAAGGATTGACCTATCCTATGGCACAGATGAACTTGAGAATGATACGGTAAGCGAAAGAAGCCAGACACAAACGGTCAAAAACTATCTGATCGTTCTTTTAAAAAAAAAAAATTTTTTTTAATGGGCGAGGAACAGAAAGAGAGGGAGACACAGAATCCGAAGCAGTCTCGAGGCTCCGAGCTGTCAGCACAGAGCCCGACGCGGGGCTTGAACTCACAAACTGTGAGATCATGACCTGAGCCGAAGTCGGACACCTACCTGACTGAGCCGCCCAGATGCCCCAAAGTGTCTGATTGTTCTAATATGAAATGTCCAGAATTCACAAATCTGTAGAGACCAAAACTGCAGATTCATGGGCGGGGAAGAATGGGGAGTGATTATTTAATGGATACAGAGTGTTTTTTTGACGAGAGTAGTAAAACTACAGAGAGACAGTAGTTGTACAATGCTGTAAATTTACTAAATGCCACTGAGTTGTGTATTTTATTGTATGTTTTTTTTTTTGAGATAGGGAACTGGATATTCTATTTTTTAAAATGTTTGTTTACTTTGAAGGGGGAGGGGCAGAGAGAGAAGGATAAAGAGAATGAGAAACTCATGGGGCTCGATCCCATGAACCATGAGATCATGACCTGAGCCAAAACCAAGAGCCCTGCGCTTTAACTGACTGAGCCACCCAGGCACCCCAAGAATTGTCTATTTTAAATGGTCGATTGTATGTTATGGAAATTTCACCTCGATTTAAAAAATTTTAGTAGGGGCGGGGGGGAAGAGGAGCAAGGATTTTAAATTTACTGCGACCTGAATTTGAATCTCGCGTCTCCTCATTTGACTCCTGGAACCTTGGCTTTACTGTCTTTAGGGTGGCGGGAATGAGAATCCCAGAGCCTGCGAGGAATCCTTGAGACTCGGGAAGCAAAGCACCCAGCGAGGCCGGGAGCACTGCAAGCCCACACAGATGTCGGCTCCCTCCCTCCTGTGCCATTAACACACATGTGACCTTCCTCAAAGGTATGGGCCAACCCAGCCCTCCGTGCGCAGGGAATAATAGGAAAACCACACTTCCGCCCAGCCACCTGACATAAGGAGAATTGTTAGCCTTTTTCGTATTTGCTTCAATGCTTTCTTGTTTGTTTGTTTAAATGATGGACAGAGACGTTTCAGACGAAGCTGAAATGTACTTTGACTCCTCCGCGCTCAGCTCAACGTCCCTTTTGAGTGGACGAGCGAGTCCATTAAATATATGGAAAAGAACTTACTCATGCACAGTCTACAACGAGCACTAGAGGTAACCACAGGCGGTAGATACAGAGTCCAGAGCTTGGCTTTAATTGATAATGTGAGCATGCGTAGAGATGGCTGTCCAGAGGTGCCGCGAAAAGGCGCCTGTGCCCTGGTTGGGTCCCCGAATTAAATACCATCAGCGGTTTGCTTTCAAGCTCAGACTTCAAGCACGACTCAGAAAACAATCCCCCCTTCCCCCTCCCTCAACTCCGACATCCTCAAGGCACTAGCTCCCGGCTACTGTGCTGTTAGGACATTTTCAAACTACGGGCTCTTGCCCAAATGGTGTGATTTTGGACTCTCACAGATCTGTTACCGGAATCAAAGGAGATCACATGAAAAAACATTTGGGAAAAAAGAAGGCGATACTAACGTACTCAGAGGCTCTCAAACAAAGGAGGGGTATATATGGGAGGGGGTGGAGAGGAGGCAAAATGGGGGACGCATCTGTAAGCGAATAAGGATTGAAAATGCAAACTTCGAGGGGCATAATGCAATTCCAGCTTCCTATGTCTCAGAAATCGGGGCCTGGCGAAGCCCTGGCAGGAGCACCCAGCACGTTGAGTTGGGAGTGCGGTAAAGGCGGTTGGGAGGAAACTCAGTGCTCCGCTTCCGGAAATGACCGGAGTCCATTTCTTTGTAATTTTCATGTTTCCCTAAAAACGAGATGCTTGGTTTGCCCTGTGAAAAACAACAACAACGAAGTCTAGAATGGGCTACGGCAATACATTACGCCGGGAGGGAAAGCTGGTTTCAGCTGCTGGAGATACAATCTTTTCATGGGAGATCACTGTACCTGAAATGCAGATAGTTATAAAAATGGCATTAATTTGCTTAGACTGAGAGATTTTCACAGGAGAGCAACTAGCAGAAAACATTATGAAAATGTCCGAGAGGACTGGTAATTGAGTTGATTAGTATGACCTTGGTTATGAAGGTAATAGAAGAGAGACCGGTGCTTAGACTGAGTTATAACCCTGTTCCCGGTTCGGCGACGGAGTGAAGGATGTAATTTGTTCGGGCTGACGCGGGGTAGCCAAGCCTCCTTTGACAAAGTAATACACTGACTAGCCGAGCTTGGCCCGCGCTTTTACCCTGACAGAGTAAACAGGACAGGGTCAAATAAGAAATGATGGACTGGGCTCGTGTGCTGGCTCGCTGCATAGACATTCGAGGGGCAGAACCTTCCGGACCACGAGCCCCGAGAAGCATTAATTCACTGCCTCCGAAGTAGCAAAGAGGGAAAATAATACAACTGCTCCCCAGCTGAAACAAAAGCAAGCAAAACACCAACATAAACAAAGAATAAACATCCCGGGAAGGTCTGTGCCGAATCTGCTCTGGCTCCGTGTTTCGTAATTTTTATAGGCATTCAGGAAGCAATATGCCACTGGCTGCCGTGGGAAATTTAACTGCATTAATCATAAGAAAGGATCTGGTGTCTGGCCCCAAGCCCATGTTCTTTCCGCTATACCTGCTTAAAATAAGCAAGTTCCTCTTACACGCGCCCGTGCGCGCACACGCATGCGTGCACACACACACACACACACACACACACACACACACACACACAGGAACCTGACCCCAAAATGATATATTCAACAGTTGAACAGTTGGGTCGGGTCAATGGGTGCCCAAGGCCCTTACACTGAGTGTATGAGGTCATTGGCATTGTAAGGATTTGTACAAAAGTCCCTCTCCTGGGAGATCTATCCGTTTCCTTCGCTGTAACGACCTTCTTCATCACGCTTACTGTAGTAGAGACCAGATTCAGAGCCTGGGATGACTGAAAGATACCTCGGACACTGCTGTGGAGCCCGCGGAGACCCTCAAATACAGGTTAAAAGTCCGCACACACAAGTCTGGATCATTTCACATTTTCTATTCATAACACACACGTACGAGATCCGAACGAGAGGGTTATACCGGATGAATAACAACGGGGCATCCTCACGCACACTCCGTTCCCGCTGGGGTGTGTGTGCGTGTGTGTGTGTGTGTGCGCGTGAACGTGTCTATTTGTATGTTCCACCGGTCTCCGATTTCGGGGCGGGGGCTACGCAAATGACAAAGGGCCCAGAATCCCTTGTCTCCTTGCCTCTGTCACCATGCCCGCTGACCCTCTAGTGAAAAGGATCTGACCACCACATGCGAGTGGAATAAATTATCGCTGACACTCCAATATTTAATTATGCAGCTGTCAGAGCGGCCCTTTTGAAATTCATTTTAATAAAGTGGGAACTTTCCCTTTCAAGGTTAGAGTGAGGGGAGTCACCTTTGGTGTCAGCCGAGGTCTCCACCATGAGCTCTGCATTCTTGTTCCGGACGCCTGTCACTTGGTCTGATAGAAGGGCCTGATAACAGCTCTGATGCCTGGTGGCCTCCCCCCGTCCCTGCCTGAATGAACATCCTTCATTTAAACCCACAATAATGAGGACCTCAAAGTCAGAGAGACGGGCACAAGGGCAGCCTGGAGGGGAAAAAATGGCTTCTTATTATAAAATTCACTCAATGTGGAAGCGGTAATCTAAAAGCAATCATGGTCGTCTCCCTGTTTTAACTGGTTAACCAGAAATATTTAACATGGTGCAAGGGAACAAAATGAAGGCAAGCCTGGGGGCAGGTAGGGGCGTCCGGACACCGGCGTTTCTTCATCTTTGTGTCTCCCGAGCTCGTGAAAGAGACGCGAAAGCCCCGATTTCTATTTTGCTACAAAACAACAAAAGAGGCATCACGGTTTCTGTAGTTTGGTGTCTGGGCCATAAAGCGAGAAAAGCTTTTTACGTGGCACACTCAGTGTGTGCGTGCCATCCCGCCTGCCTGGCGTGGATGCGTCTCACGTCTGTGTTTAGCCGACGCTCTCCCATGTTTCTCTGTAAACCGTGCCTGCGGCAGCCTGGACAGACAGAATCACGGCTGGGCTAGAAAAAGCAGAGCTAACTCCGTAGATACGGGCAGACTGGTGCCCCTCTCCTCTCTCTCTCTCTCTCTCTCTCTTTCCTTGATTTTTCACCCTACAATCTCTCCCTTGCCCTCATTTTTATCTTCCTCTCCTTTCCCACTCTGCGCTCCTTCTTTCTCTTGCTTTAATAACATGATTAATATTTATTGATTAGTGATTGTGTGCTGGGCATTGTCCAAAGTTCTTTGTACGCTTATCTCTTGTGGTGCCCAAAGCAACTCTGTGAATCAGGTGCCCTCGTGATTGCTCCCCCTTAACAAAGGAGGAAGCTGAAGCCCAGAGAGACAAATGGTCTTCCTCAAGATCACCCAGTTAGCGGACAGCACAACAGAACCCGGGCGGTTTCCAGTACGCAGAGATCTGACTATGCTGCTCTGTTCACGTTGCCTTGTTTTCTCTTACTCCGGTCTCTTTCCCACTGACTCTCTCTCTCACTTTCTTCCCTCCTCGTTCCCTCCTCTTTTCCCCAACTCTCCCTCCTGGGTTTGTATACACCGCGTCTCTCAAGGAATATACACAGCTCCAGGATATGCGTGCAGCGACCTGCCTCATGCGTCGTACACTAACTCTTATCATCAAATACTGGTTTCGGAAAGAGCCTTGTCCTGTGTGTGCGTGGGGGTGTGTGTGAACGAAGGCCTGAACGAACACCTTTGTGTGTGACTGTTGAGAGGTGCTTTCTTTAAACCGTAGGTAATAACCAAATCTGTCCATAAGGGCTTTTTCTGGGAGAGAACATTCCCTTCCCAGAGGCCGGGAAGATGGCTCATGAGATGCTACAGAGAAACAGACGGGAGAAAGCAAACTCTCTGCTTCTATTCTGCAGCTCTCCGGGAAGAAGGACGGGGAAACACCCCAGACTCAGCCAAGGCCTGCAGCCAGAGCCCCTCAGCAGAGCCTCAAAGTGCAGCTGCTTCGGAAGTTGTCCTTTACTTTTTTAAACTCTTGAACTACTGTCTATGGGACTCACGACAGCCGAGGACACAAGGCCCAGGCATGGCCCAGAGAAACTGGAAGGACCAAAGTGGAAGTCAGAGCCCAAGGGCAAACTGTTGACTCCTCCCTAGGCCTGCTCTTAACTGCGTCCTGCCCCATTCTGGGGTCAACCCTAAGGGCACTCCTGTTTCTCACGGGCCACTGATAACTGACCATGTCCCATCATATCTGCCATCAAAACTGCCTATTAGGGGAACACCAATGGGACGGAGATAGTTTGAGCATTAGTGTCCAGAAGCCCCTCAACTTGAAGGAGACAATTGGGGGTCACTTTGATCTGCATGACACAAACTCAAAACTCACAAGGCAGGAACGTGTACTTACTTCCAGGAAGCAAATGCCTCCTTGGAGCCCCCGTACCTCTCACACAGGAAGCCCACCAAGGGGACTTATAGATTGAGTAAGTAAATGAGTGATTCATATCCGCATTCCAACAACCCAAAGACAAATATAAAAATCTCTCTCTGCCTGTGAAAGCAACTGCGTTAAACCAGACAACCTTGTTTAGGTAGGAACAGTCAACGAAGCGGGTGAGCCACTGATCAATAATCACCACGGACTTAAAACTGTTCCCTAGAAAAAGACAACTACAGGAGACAGGTGCCCTGGCGCCTGGCTACTGCCAACTTGACCGAGATCCTTTGTACAGCTTGAGTCATCTCGAGGCTTTGGTTGGTCTTTCTGGCCCCTGAGAGGCAAAGTCGGGAATTAGAGTTTCCCACCTAAAGGGACAACTGCAAGATCACCCAGGGAGGTTGGAGAAGGAGCACTTGTCAGAGTGAATAATCTAGATGTAACTTATTCTAAAGCTTTTTCGATTCTATTTCTATTTAGCCAGTATTGGTTGGCGGTTTGTTTTATGTGCCGAACGCACGCTCCGGGCTCCCCGTTTCAGCCTTACGATGGCCTTGGGTGGAAGGGAGGCACCATAACAAACTCCCTGGTAGAGATAAAAAAAAATTTGAGATAAAGAACGAGTTCAAGGTCAGTTAGCTGGTATAGGGCAGAGGGAGGATTGAAGTGAGCTTTGCTGAACTCCAGCAGCAATGCCCTTGAACTCCGTGCCATGTTTTTTATCAAATTTGCTAGGACCCCTCTTTTCCTTGTATTCTGGGAGCAATCTCGGGGCTGCCTTTATCTAACGTAGCAAACCTGTTTAATGAGGGCTGTGTTAAGTAATACACAGAAATTTGTTTTTGGAGAGGTGGAAACTGGTCTCCTCTGTCTGCAATGTTGACACAGTAGTAGTCACGGATATAGGAGTAGCAGGAGCAGTACCAATGACACCACCACTACTGAATGAGATTAGGTGCCAGGAACTGTGTATGTGTATGCGCACAGGCATATGTATGTACACGTGTATGTGCATGTGTGCATATGCGCCTAATTTATGTAAATTACATATACATGTATATTACGTGTATTCGGACACACACAACTTTTTCTCTAATCTACGCTAATATTATGACTCCCATTTCATCACTGGGTAAACCAAGGCTCAGAGAGGCTAAATATCCCGCTCGGGCTCATAAAGGAACGAACTGGTGGGCCACGTTTGTATGCAGATCTGACCCAAAGCTACCGCCCTTGAAAGAAAAAATAAATTAAATAAAATCCTTCCATAACGAGGCCTCTCCATCACTTTAGAATTTATAGAAGAGTTTCAAGTCCCTCATCTTATCTAATTCTTAGGACAATTTTAGGATTGGCTGTTACTGATATCACTACTGAGTATTCCTACGACCCCTGTCTTAAGGATGATGAAATCATGGGGCTGCAGGTAACGTGGCGTGGCTAGGAGACCTCAGCTAACTAAAACCAGCCTCACAGACTTCCGTTCGTCGAGTCCCATCGTGTCTACCTTCCTAACGCGGAGTCGCTTGCCTCTCGCCACGGCGGGGCCATGAACCGGCAACATCCCCGCATCAAGACGCTCCTCCCGCTGAGGTTCTCGAAACCGACAGCTCCCATCTTGAACAAATAGACCAGTGTTCATTTGGAGGTTCTGGGGCTCACGTGGCACCCACTCCAGCAGCTGCTTGCCGAGGGAATTTAGACAATGTTCCTGATGCCAGTTCTCTCGTTGCAAATGGGAAGAGATTTACAAAGCGCCTGGCAGCAGCCGCTTGTCATGGATTTTTGCAGTCAGAACTAATTACGGGTCAAAGTCTCCAAATCCCTGAGCTGCCCCAGGTACGTGTCCCAGTGCCGGGAGCCAGAGCACCCCACCTCAAAACGACCCTCTTCAGAGAGCGAGCGTGGCATACACCCCGAGATGACGAGCAAAGGCTAGGAGGCTGGAAGGGAGAAATAAATCCCGAGTCAAGTAGAAGGATTAAAAAGTCACCTACCATGAGGAGAATTCGCAGTCCACAAATTTTTCTCGACTGAGTAAATTTAAAGAAATAAAACTAGATTGAGCATGCGTTTAATACTGGCTGCTATCTTTTGCTCTGCTCTGCTCAGTGGCTTGTTAAATATAAAAAGATTTGCCCTGCAAGGAGACGTGGGGAGAGGCAATCTCAGAGGGACCCATCAGCCACCCTGCCCCTCCTCCTTGTAACCCAGGGGAGACGGACGGCCCTGTTCCATTCCTGCGCCCCAGCGCCCGGGTCTTGTGTACAGGCCTCACATGCGATCACTGGTATCCCCACCATCTCTTAATAGAAGGTGAGTTATAAAAAGCTCATTCGAGATGCCAGGAGCTTCCCTTTCTGACCCTGGCTGCCTGAGAGGCAAATTGCATTAGAAAAATGACATGCCATTCATCTCGCGAGTACTTGCAGGAACATTTAGCTAATTAAATGATTAATAAATTTAACACTGCTTTATAATTTCATTTAGCTGTGTTGGAAATCACACGGTGAGCTGCGTATGCACCGAATGAGATTAGGTGGGAGTGAGGGTTTCGGAGGCTGCCCTGGTAATTGAGATTAGTCTATTACTACAGTGACCTTTTTAACTTTTATATTCTCTTGTTAAAGCGAAATAAAATTTTATTCACTTTTAAGGAATATTTACTTAGAGAAATTTACATGAAATTAAAGAAACACCAAGCCCAGAAGCCTACTGGGGCCAGAATCCATGCACTGTTTCTTTTTTAATTTTCAAAGGCTCTTTAGGAAATTGTTCTTGAGCTAGCTGGAGGCAGAACGGAGAGCGGTGTGGTTTTAGACAGACAGTTCATTCATTCATTCACTCAGTAAACACCCAATTCCTCGTGTGTTCTGGACACACCTCCAGGCCTTGGTTCTACACAGTCAACATGACCCAGGTCCCTGCTTTCCTGGAGTTTAGGTTATAGTTGGAAAACGGAAATGAGAAGCAAATAAGTAAACAACAAAATAACAGACAGTAATAAGCACAGTACAGAGAATTAGAAATAATGATTTCTTTAGATGGGGGAGTCCAAGAAATTCTCTCTTCGAAGATGACCATTCAACTGAAATGTGAATTATAAAAAGCAGCCAGCCATGTAAAGCTCAGAAGGAATAGCACACCAGGAGAGAGAAGATTAGGGGTGAAGTTTCCGAGGAGGGAAGAAGTGGATTTGGTGTGTTCAAGGAACAGAAGGAACAGGGGGTTTGGGGAGCAGGTGAGTTGGAGATGATGAAGTGAATGTAGGAAGGGTCAGACTAAGTAAGTTCATGCCGGTCACACTAAGGAGTTGCAGCATTTTTTATAGGTCCAATAGGAAGCCATTGGAAGGTTTTAAGCCAGGCAGTGACAGCACCCGTCAAGTGACTCCATGTGAGGCAAGTGTTTCTGCAGCCATAGTTACTGGTGGGACCATGGCGACCTTCCTGCCTTTGTAAGAATGAGAGAACTGACTCAGTTTCCTTCCCCTTCTGCCTCCTTTGTTAATTGTGCTTTTTTTCCAACTGAAAATTTTAACTGCTGGTCATGCCTCTCTCTCCTTTTCTCAATATCTGGTACTTTGTGGTCCTATGTATTCTGAAAATGTTTTTGATTATCCTCAATTTTTGCTACCCTCACCTGTAAAATCCAAAAGCACATATATGTAAACTCTCAGAGGTCTCTGCTTGGTTCCTCTCCTATATTAACCACTTCTTGTCTTTTTCCGTACTCTGAGGCTTTGACATCTGGGGCGTCGCTGACCCTGGAGACACTCACTCCACCTGACAGTCAATTCCTAGAGACAGGAAGCAACTCCTCTGTGCCTCGCAAATGCAAACCGACAAATCCTGAACCCGTACCCCCAAATCACCTTCCTTACCAGGTTCTCACATTCCCGGCTCTATCTACCCCTCACTATCTACCTGCTTTCATCACCCCCGGGCCAGATAACAGACAAGGGCAGGCCTGCAGCCCCGAGCCTGTTGAAATTATTCAAATTAGCCAATCCTCAGCTCACTTTCCCTGCCTTGCCTGTTTCTTCCTGCATAAGCCACCATAAAGTCTCCTTCCAGGGTCCCCTCTCCCTCTGCCTCCTGACTGAGGCAGTCCGGGTGCCTCTCCAGGTGACCTCCCCACCGTAGCATAGTGTGAGTCCCTCTCTAGGGATCTGTGGGTATTGCAAACAGTCTTTGCAATGGCAACCAACTCTACATTTGTGGGTCTTATCATACCTAAGTAATAATAAAACTTATACGGTAAACCATCTCCAGATACCAGGTTTCATGGCAGACCAGCTAATAAGACCTATTATTTACTGAGGTCTGACTTCGCACCAGGTACTTTAGAGACATGGCTGACTTTAACTGACTCTAATTTTTTTTTTAATGTTTATTTATTTTTGAGAGACATAGAGATAGAGCGTGAGCAGGGGAAGGGCAGAGAGAGAGGGAGACACAGAATCTGAAGCAGGCTCCAGGCTCTGGGCCATCAGCACAGAGGCCGATGCGGGGCTGGAACTCACAGACCGTGAGATCATGACCTGAGCCGAAGTCGGCTGCTCAACCAACTGAGCCACCCAGGTACCCCTAACTGACTCTAATTTAACCCTCCCTCCCACAACGCTGCAAACAAAGTAGTTGGGCCATTCGTTAGACGAGGAACCTGAGACAGAGTTATGGAACTTGACCAAGACCACTTGGCTCTAAGTGTCAGGGTTAGGAGTTAACCCCAGAACAGAGATGGTAGATAGCTCCTAAGTTAAGAGGAAGAGCAATTTTCTCCTGATGAAATGAATGAACAGCCATGCCGGACAGACCACCTCTCAGCCGACGCTTGGATGATTTTGTTCTGTTTGCTCGGTCATCCAGCCAAACTGGTTTGGAATGGGGTCATCACCATTTGTTGCCCAATCACTCTTTCTCTTGTAACTACTCTGCCTAGTTTCTCATCCACGCATATTTATCCAGAATTCCACCGTTTCTCCTACCATCTTCTTGCAAGTTAATATAAATGTGAAGAGAATGTCTGGAGAAATGTCCAGTGCTGTTTTACCAGGGGCCCCTTGCCATTCTTCCAGAAGGAAGGCCAATTCCTCAGAGTGTTGGCAACAGTCATCAAAGAACTTCACTCTTCTGATGCTAATTAACGTTTTGCAAATCTACACATTCAACATTAAGAGTTTTTGCTGTTCCTTGTTGGTCTGCCCCCTCCCTCCCCCCCACCAACCCATAGAGAAGATGAAATAAAAGGTCTTCCTTTCAGTAAGTGTTTAAACTACAGAAGTTTCAATTTCAGGTAATTATGCACACATCCCTCGGATATTCTTAAGACTTTGAACACACACACACACCTTAAATTTGAAATCCTGTGATACCTGCTGTAAATCCTCAAATTTGTGAGCAATTACCTTTTGTAAGCAGCGTTTCTGGAAAATAACATCTGTGTGTGATTCACACTTTTTTTTTAACTTGTAAATTGTTTCCTTGTTAACTCTGACTCCTCATCTTATGATGCTTAAGAATTCGTAATTTTCCTTCTACTAGCTCCTACTTGGTGTGCACACTTTGGGCAACCCTGTATAATGAAAATGTTTTCTGCTTAAAAAAATCCCAGTTGTTAGACCTACAGACAACCACATTGGCACCTGTTGGTAGTCACCGATGAAGTAATGAGGAGTAAGTACATGCACAGGTCCAAGAATTGGGGACCTGCCTGACCTTCTAGAAATTGTGAACTCAATATTTTACTCTTTCATTTTTAATAATGATGGAACCATGTGAGTTATGAGAGCTTAAATACTTTAAGAATTCCCTTCCTCTTTGGGAGATGTTTAGAAATCAACAGAGGTATCTGTGTCTATTTTTTTTTTTTTAAGTTAGAAGGCTTCCTGGCTTCCTCCCTCCTCCTCCTTCCTTCCTCTCTTTCCATGTATTAGGCCACTATGAACCTGACATCATATTAGGCGTTGATGATAAGACAAGAAAAAAAGTTCTGACTTTCTAGGCATTTGTAATCTAATCCTTTCTATTCAAAATGTCTTCCATGGACCGTCTGTAGTAGCATCTTGGAGCTTGTTAGGAATGCAGAATTCATTCACATCAGATTCCAGACACCCTGAACCCAAATCCACACATTTCGAAGGATGTCTGAGTGACTCGTGCACATTCTAATTTAATAAGCTGCCTAGATCAAGGCTCTGCTATTTCCAGCAAGCAGGTAAAATCTCGCTAGCTGTCTGGTTTTCCTGTTCCTGTTATTACTGCTTGTTTTTTTACTGTCCATAATCTAAGAATGACGTTTACATTTCAAAATGGATATAATTTAAAGGACTGTATGGCTATGTACGGAGGAGCCTCTGTTTTGTGTCTTAGACCACAAACTAAAATATTTACTGTATTTTTAAGCAAAAGTTTTCTGACCTCTGCTCTCTAATGAACAGGAATCTAGAACCCAAAGTCTGGATAAAGCATACCTTTGGAACCAAACAATGACACTATGACACTAGTTCCGTGGAAAATATTTGTTAAACTACCAAACGTCAGAGGAATGACTATGTTTTTGTTTTGTTTTTTAGACAAACCATGACATACATTTAATAGAAAAATTGGCACAGAAAGCTTATGTCGGAATCAAGCTTGTGGAAGCTTGAATTTCATAACCAGGACCCACAAGGCAGTTATCCTCAGCTAGAGAAGAAGCCAGGAAACACGAAAACGGGTGCCTCGGGTTCTGTCCAGGTTCGCTGCACACACACATTAGCACACCGAAGATGGCTCTCTCACCGCGCATATCCGTCCGCAAAACCGCCATGTGTTTTATGTGTTGTGAACTTTCTAGTTTTCCCAAATTAAGACTATACCAAATCGCTGTTTACGCTGCTCATCATCTCAGAAAAAGAGGGGTTATTTCTTTCCAACGGAATGAAATGTCATGGGCCAAAGAGTTTTCTTCTTTTTTTTTTCTTTCATATGGAAATATCCCTGTCTGTCCTTGAGGCCAGGTTAGCTTGGGAAATGTAATGTGGGGCCGGCGAGGAAGACGGCTACGGGGTGAAAAGAGAAGAGGAGACAAGAACTGAAGTCAGAGAAAAGGGAGAAGAAGCAAGATCAGACAACCTTGAAAAAAATAAAGTCAAATAGGAAATATGAGTCCATGTTTCCCCGGGAAAAGTGATCGGAGCACTGTCTGGTTGCCATTAATGAATAAATACTTGTTGTGCTAGATTAAGTTAAAAGGAATGAGCGGGTGTTGATTTATAGTGGCAAGAGCCCAGTTACCTACTTTTCATACCACATAGGGTTTTGACATTGAACAAATAGGAACCTGTTATTTGAAGATCATCTGTGATACATCAACTCGGCTGGTTAAGAACACGGGCCTAGAGGAGCCACTAGTGGCTCTGGACGGGAGGAGGGGGGAGCTTTGGTCTCTTTTCTCCCAAGCTCTAAATGTTTGTGGAAACAGTCATGGCTAGCATCAGGGATGACAGGACAAAGATCTGGCCCATCCGCAGGCCTGGAAAACCCATTCAAAGCTCAGGGGCTGTAACTTGGCCAAGGGTGTCTCCCTCGAGTGTAGGTTACAAACCTGTTCTCTGTTTGAACGCATCGCCCCAAAGGAGGAGGCACTTAAGACAAAACAGAAACAGATGACACTCAAGTCAGCTTTAGCTAACTTCTAAGTGGTACTGGCAGGGATAAAGCAGTATGCACGATGAGGTTAAGGCCTTCTATGATTCCCAACTTATAATTAATCTAGTTACAAAAAAAACCAGGGGCCCTTTATTGTTTCTTAGCTGGGTCACTGACTGTGGGCAGGGATTATTAGTATTGTCACGCAGGCTAATATGCAATCTGAATGTCCAGAAACACAGTATTGTGGGGTGCTCTCTAGGGGTCCCCATGTCATGGCAAAAGGAACTACGTGACAGTATCTCCCCGACCCCCTCGATAAATACCCGAAGACAGAGGAGGACTCTGCTTGGCTTCCCTCTCACCAAACGGGCTGCTCAGAGAGTAATGTGACTCCTGACCCTCCAGAAAACTTGTGCAGAGGACTTTCCAAGTCAGAGAAGGGAAGCCGGCTGGGGCTGGGTTCGAATCCCAGACACGCTGTTAGTAAGCCGGTCCACTTCTCTGTGTCTGTTTCCTCCTCCTCGAGTGGGGATGATAAGCTAGGGCTTTCTGGAGGTTCGATAAACATTACAGCAAGGACCGACGGTGTGTGTTTGGCGAATTTTGTTTTCTCCTACCGTGCTTCGTAGAAGCCAGGCCTTCATTTTTGGCATGCTCTCTGCCTAGCAGGCCTGCTTTTCCCCTTCGCCAGCTAATTTGTATTCTCTTCTTTCCCAGCATCACCTCGTCCAGGAAGCTTCCCCTGATAGACTCTCGGGGGAGGAGCGGTCCCCTCTTTCCACCGCCTCCTGAACCCTGGGCCCCTTCTATCCATGCTCTTAACTCAACAAATGGAACCAAAGGCCTCCTAGTTCTATTTCCCCGGGGTGAGCTCACGAGGGCCGTCTCTGTCTTCACCTCGGTGCCGGCCCATCGCTGACACGTGGACGCTACTAGATGTGAGCTGAAATGCAGAACAGCCCGTCTGCTCCGCATGCGATAGGCTGCCGTTTAAGTCTGTGGCTCTCTGCGGTTCTGGCCACGTAGCTGTTTTCTAAAGCTTGGGTTTCTGCCACGTGACTTTGCCCAAGACCCGCTTCTGCTCTTGATTCAGGAAGGAGCCTGTTCAGCCCAGACCCACCCCCACCTCGGGCCCGGGCGGCTGGTGCTCTTCTCTGTCCCCATCCATCATCCGACTGTCAACATGGGTCAGCGAATCCTGCTCCTTGGGGCCTCTGGCCTTGCACCAGGTGGAAGGAGGCAAACAGAAGTTCCAAGGCAGTGCTGAGAAAAAGAAAACTGCTAAGCATCTTTCATGTTCCAGCCAAAGGGAGAAGCCGAAACTGCTCAATGGTACTGGAGGAATAAGGCACAGTAAGAGCAAGGGCTTCTACGATTCCCCACATCAGGACTGATACAGCGACGACAAAATCGAGTTTCTCTCCTTACAGAAGGGACTATTTGTTGCCTTTTCAAGACTCAATCTGGAGACCCTCAGCTATTCAAATGCGCGATTTCATGACTAAAACAACAACAGAGAGAAATAAAGGCACTTCCCAAATCACAGAGAAGAGAATTGTAATCACATTAGAGTCAAACCTTCCAAATCGATGCAGGAGGCCAGGCCTTTCCCCATAGGTACAGGAACTCTGGGATCAAACGGACCGTGAGGTGGCTCTATTTGTCAGGACCCTGCGTGGGGTTCTGACAATAGCACACCCACAAAGCCAAACACTATGACGATGTTCTTCTCACCTGTCATCTGTCATCCTTGAGCTGCCAGCATGGGCCCCACGTTCTGCATGATTTCAACGAGAAAGTCATACCGTCCAGAAGCAGACACTGGGTGCCCAGCTCTTTGCCTTCTAAATCTCAGGGTAATTGCAAGCCTATTTGGTCATTATAAGCCTGAAACAAGCCCTCAGATGCACGATGGCCACATGCAAGACCATTTGTCTGCAGCCTGGATACCAATCATGAGGAAGGACAGATATCAGTTGCTGTCCTCTCCCTCCCTAACCTCCTGCCAGTGCCGTGTGATGTCTGGCTCAGGGGAAGCAAAGAGAAAGTGAACATGCTTCTGTGTCTAGGAGAAGTGAGAATGTACAGGCTTGGGGGCGCGTGGGTGGCTCAGTCAGTTGAGCATCCGACTTCAGCTCAGGTCATGATCTCACCGTTAGTGGGTTTGAGCCCCGCGTCGGGCTCAGTACTGACAGCTCAGAGCCTGGAGCCTGCTTCAAATTCTGTGTCTCTCTCTCTCTCCACCCCTCCCCCACTCATGCTCTGTCTCTCTTGCTCAACAATAAATAAACATTAAAAACAAAAAGAATGTACGGACTTGGGAGACTCGACCTTACACCTGGTCAAACTGTGCTTTTAATGACCTTCTGGTCCTCGCTACAGAGGATGATTCTTCACTTAGAAGAAAACTCAAAAGCAGGGACATGCCCACAATCACAGGACAGAATGTTCTAGATTTCAAGTGATTAAAAGAGTTGGGTATTTAGGAAGTAGTGCCATTTTTACAGTAAATATATAATGTATAGAAAGCAGGGGGTGCGTTTTCTGGGGACATCTGTCTTTCCTTTTGAACACAGAAGGGATAGATTCATATATTTCCTAGATGTGCCAACAGCAGGTTGACTTGTATAAAATGACAAACTTTAAAAAGGAGAAATAATTCAGGTGCAACGCCGCATACAGCCTCAAATCAGGAAAAATGTAAAGGGCTGAAAATTCAGGCAAAATGACATCCTATAGGCTCAATCTGGCCCAAAGACGTATTTTGTTTGGCTCCCTCCAAGTCGGCCTATGCAACGAATTCACTGCCAACATTTAAAAATTGGATGATTCTATGTTTTAAAATATATGTATATATCAAGGCTCTCTGGAAAAATTCTAAGTTCTGGCAAAATCGGATCTAATTTCCCCTTGGCAAAATTCAGTTGGAATAATGGCTGCCCCTAACACAGGGCATGGACACAGTCGCTGACACTGACTCTTTCTATTGTCTGCCCTGCACTGGGGACTGGGTCCAGTGCCTGCCATTTATTATCTCATACACAGACAACTTCATTCATTTAGTCTACCTGCCTGGTACCTAAAAGCATCTTCATGTGCCCTAGTCTGTACTATATAATTAGTACTTACTAATAGGCTTTTAGCTCCAAGTTCCTGATGCATGAGTCAAGATACACGAACATGCCACTTCAGGGCAAAGTTCCACATCTAGAAAAATGAAGGCAGTGAAGGGCAAAGATGAAAGCTACGGTGTGGCAGTCTTCTGAATCTATGGTTTGGTAAAGGACCTTTTCCACCAGTAACGAGAGCCGCGTTCGCTTTTGATCTTCACCTGAGAGCGGCCTGAGCAGAACTAGTCCTGGTGACACAGGATTATCCTCAGTGAAGCACACCTGCGTGTCTTCTCAGCTGCCTTAAAGTGAGGGCCCTAATCAGAGAGGAAAGTCCTTGACTGGGAGAGTAGCTCCTTCTTAGATTCTCTTCTGTGAATCGCATGTGCTCCATAACACTCATTTTGCAAGATGGCTGACTGAGCGTAGAGTGGGCGCCCACACAAAAGGAACGGAGTCGTGCACGCTAACCAGTGTGAGGCCAGGACTGGTATCTGGCCTTCTGCCCTGACCCACTGTCTGTGGGCCTAAATGCAGTCTGTGGCTGAATGCCAGCTGAGGAAGAAGAACGCACTAAAATATAGGTAGGCGGATTATTTATGAGATGCGAAACTAAATGCTTACTGATTTTTAAGTAATTCGAGCTGAGCTCCACAGTGGCCGGTGGGGACCCAGTAGAGACCAGCCCATAGGCAGGGACCTAAGTTCGATTCTCACACTTTCCTAACCACGGAGATGGAACCCAACCAACAAGTATTTTCTAAGTATCCTCTCCATGTGAAGCATTCCACTGAGGTAGCTATTTGCTAAAGAAAAGTCAGTGGACTATTAACAAAATATTGGCAAACTGAAGCGAACAATTTATAAAAAGACTCACATTCTGTGAACGGGATTTATCCCACACAGACGTGTAAGGCTGGTTCAACACTCAAAAACCAATCAATGTAGTTCACCATATCCATAAGCTAAGAAAATTCATATGATCATATCATTTGACAAAGAAAAAACATTTGACAAAATCCAACACCCATTCATGATTAAAACAACTCAGCAAATTAGGAATAGGAGAGAATCACTTCAAGTTGGTAAAGTGTATCTACAAAAAATAGCCAGCAACAATCATTTAATGGTGTAATAGTAAATGATTCTCCCCCCTCCCCAAGACTGAGACCAAGGCAAGACTTCTCTTCTTTCCACTTTTATTCAACATAATAAGTTCTGGCCACAATAATAAGGTAAGAAAAAGAAATAAAAGGCAAACATATTGAAAATGAAGAACTAAAACTCTCTATTTGCTTTTGAAATGATTGGTTATATAAAAAAAACCCAAAGAATCTAAAAAAAAAAGAAACTTCTAGAACTAATAAATTCAGAAAGGTCACAAGATCAAGGTAACACACAAAACAGAATCGCCTTTCTGTATACTAATACCGAAGATGTGGAAATTGAAATTAAAAACACGATATCACTGATAATCACTCCAAAGAAAATGAAAACTTAGGTATACACTCCATAGCCACACACTAAACACAGCAGTGTCATGCCATGTCCACAGACTGGAAGACTCAACATAATGAAGATGGCAATTCTCCCCAAACTGATCTCTAGGTTTAATGTGCTTTCTATCAAAATTGTAGCAAGGTTTTTGGTAGACAGAGACAAGCTTATTCTAAAATTTATGTGTAAAGGCAAAGACCTAAGAACAGCTAAAATGATCTTGATAAGGGAGAACACAGGGGGAAAAATCACTCTACTTCATATCAAGACTTACTGTGTAGCTACCGCAATCGAGACAGTGTTTGATTGGCAGAGACTCAGACACATAGGTCAATGGAGCAGAATAGAGAATCCAGAAGTAGACCCACGCGACTATGCCCAACTGGTCTTTGATAAAGATGTAAAAACAGTTCTATGGAGGAAGAATGGAATTGCATTCTCAACAAAAGGTGTTAAATCAACTGGGCATCTTAGAGGCCAAAAAAATATGAACCTTTACTTACTGACTTACACCTTATACAAAATATAATTTAGATATTCAATTACTCCTGTTAAGTGTATTCTTAAATATTTTAGAGTTTGGGAAATATTTTGAATGAAATCTTTCTTTTATTTCCATCTTTAACTACTTCTAGCAGAGGGAAGATCAATTGATTTATAGATCTTTATCCTGTATCTAGCCACCTCTTCGAATTCTCTTGTTGCTATTAATTTTTGTGAGAATATTGTAGCTTCTCTAACATTATAATTATGTAATTTTAAAATGAAGTATATTTTGTTTCTTCCGCATTAGTGAAGTCTTTTGGGGGGGGTCTTATCCTATCTGCAGAAACTTCCTGAGCAATATGAATGTTGATGGGTACAGTGGACACCCTTAGCTGGTTTCCGATTCGAATGGAAAGCACTGTTAAGTGTTCTCACTGTTTAAAATATTTGCGGCAGATTTTTAATAACATCCTTGATTATACTGGATGAATTTTCTCCCTCTAGTTTACTCAGCAGTATAGTTATGGAGGTTGGTTGGTGAATTGGTTGATTTTGAACAAATGCCTTTTTGGCATCACTGATAGAACCATAAAGTTATTCTTTAATTTGATGCTGCAATAAATTACACTGATACAGAATAAAAACAATAAGTAAATAAAGAAACGACATGAAAATTTAATTCGTTCTAGTAAATAATGCATTAATACCCTTGCGCAAGCGCCAACCCATAGCAAGTGGCAACCTTCAACAAATCTAGAAAAGCGCTCATTTATGGGCAAATGCATCTAAAGAATGTTTTAAAAGACTTTCTTTAGGATACAAATCAATAAATTTTATAAGAATCTAGAAGAGATATTATGAATGAGTTTAATATTGAAAAGGCGAAAGTATTCATCTTCCTTAAGAAATACCCCTTTCTACCCACGCCTTTTTTTTTAAAATGCATATGAAAACTCAGTTGCCTGGCACTCAAAGCATGTAACAAACAGGAAGCGGAGATAGAGCAGAAAAAGAACTAGCATCTGTGTCCTATCTAACTGGCATGATGATGCCTTGTCTTTTTACATACATTACCCCCTTAGGTCCTCAGAATATTCCAGTTCTCTCTGTACACGGACATGAGGAGCAGCTAACGACTGACAAGTGACAGGGATGCATAACTCCTGGTCCAGCGGACAGCCTTCGCAGGCAGGCGCTATTAATTTCCCCCAGTTGAGGACACAACTCTAGAACAATTAAACAGATTATCCAAAGACACAAGGCTGGTAGTGGCAGAGCTGGAATCAAATCCTGGTGTGTCTGAGACAGAGCGTGATCTTCTTTTAATGAACACTGGTACTTATCTGGTGGCCAAAAGCATGCGCTTTGTGTCAGCAGATAGGGACTTGAATACTGGCTCAGGCCCCATTGGCTGTATGCGCTTGGGACAATTACTTAACTCCTCTGTGCCCTAGTCTTTCATGTATATAATTAAGACAACCCAGCACTCCATCACGGGGCTACTATGAGGTTCAAATGAACTACCACGCACAAAGCCTAAGGCATGGAATATACTAAGCCTTTAATACCTATTGGCTAAGAGTCTATTTATTATCATTATTATTACCATTATTTTTATCATCCTTGAAACTATTTTTCTAATGGCTCTGAGTAAATCATCACAGATATCAAGAATAAAACTCCAACAGAAGCCACTCAAATGACTCTCAGTAGCTAATAAAACCTAATAAAGTCAATGTATCCACTTAGCCCAGCCACAGAACACACCGCTGTTCAGGTAAGTCATAAAGTCTTCCCTGCAGCTGTTATAATGATTGATCCTCAGGCACAATTAAAACTCGAGCAATGCATTGACATTTTAATAGAACAAATAATTTAAATACATTCAATGTGTTAGGCGGTAACCGTTTTTGTAATATAGACCTACAGATTTGAGAAGTTACCCCCAAAACACGTGTGGAGAAGGTCTTCATGCAAGACGGTAAAGAAGGTGAAGAAAACAGGACTGACATTCTTTGAGAGAAACCATAAATCCTGCAGCCACTTGGAATGGAGGAGTTAATGCTGAAGACCAGGTCCTATGAAAAACGGCCCCTTAAATATCTAGGCATTTTCTTTCTCTCTCAGTTTTTTTTCCTGTCATCTCCAAAATACCATTAAAGGTAACTGATAAGGTACTTCTTGTGTCTCTATTACCCTTAAAAGAATGTTTTGAAATAAACTGATTCGAAGAGGAGAACAACAAAAAAACAAAAACAAAACAATTTTCATGGCAAAGGTCAAAAGGAACATTCTTTCCAATAAAAAGTGAGATCGATGGCACCGCCTCCTGCATGCATTCCAGGGATGTTCTAGTAACTGTTTGATGATCATCTCTGGTGGGGAGGAGGGAGCTCTGGTTTGTAGCACTGGGCAGTTTCCATGGTGTAAGTATTTCTACCATGGCTGAATGCAAGCAATCGATGTGATGTCACCGAATGTGGCGGATGGGTATAATCTGCTCTTGTTGGTACAGCGTGGAGGCCATTTCTACCCCAGCTTTCTACATTGCTGGCTTTGAGGCATCCATCATTACCAGAAATCGTCTGACACCTTTGTTAGTGTCTTGCCTGCCGCCTCCACGTCGATTAAAACAAGAGCTCCTTGAGCGTAAGGGACGTCTACTTGGCCACCTCCATACATTCCGATGGCTGCTCTAGACTGTGGCTGGACACAGCGAGCATTCACTAAATATTTGTAGAATGAATGAATAAATGGCATGGGGTTGGTTGGGGGAGGTGATGGAGAAGAGAAAACAGCAGCAGAGGAAAAGGAGAAGAGACACATAAGACAAGTGTGCCAAATCCTGTCCTTGCTGCTTTTGACTTTAGCAGGTGGGCTGACCTGACCCAACAGACGGGTCACCTCTTCACTGCTAGGCAGGCTTCTTGGGAGAGCCGAGTGCCAAAGAGTGGACATATGTAACACGGCTTCCTTCTGGACAAATATGGATCACAAATTTTGTCATATGCGTTTTTTGTTTGTTTTTGTTTGTTTTATCCCAAACTTTTCTGGAGACTTCTTTTAAGTTGTTATCACCACTAAAAGTTCATGCTGACAGGTCCTTTAAACAACATCCTATACAAGTGTGTGCCTATTTTTTTTCCTTTAATTTTGACTTCCTACTGTTGGAAGCCAGAGGTCCAGCCATCTGTATTCTAAATCCCGGGCATCAGCATCCCTACTAATGGATAAACAAAGAAGTGCTCTGAAACTCATGAAACTGCTCTGTGAATGACGAGGTGAATCTGTAGCTAAATATGAGTTTGTTCATTTTAGGACTGCTGTAGAAAAAGATCCTCTCTCCCTGGGCAGAAGTATGAATGTCAGCATAATGAAACATGCCTCTGCATGACTCGTCTTAAACGCTTATGTTTAATAGACAAAAGATAATGTCCCGCTTTCGAGTAAGTGAGATGTTCTCTGAAGGGTACTGGCCCATATATCTAGATCTCAAGAGTCTGGGGTGGTGTTTCTCCATCACCGCGTGGCCAGCTGCCTGCCTCGCGCTGTGGCCCCCTCAGCGCAGTCACGCCAGGGAGAGATGTGTGAAGTCCAGGTGAAATCGAGAAGCATCGGCATTGTTTTCTGCTGATTTCCCAGAGAGAGGGAATCTGCTGAACTCTAAAGCAATGGGGCTTCTCAGGTGCCAGTGCCGCAGGGCACAGCAATTGCAGCTAAAAACTCACCATCATCAAAGACCAAGTGATTATAAGAGCTGGGCAGGGGAGTAAGGGGGGCGGCTGTGGGGAGAAGTTGCCTCTGATTCCCTTTGTACCAACAAAGGGAGAGGCCAAGACCAACCACGTCACACGTGTCACCTCTCAAAGAACACAGCGGTTCTAAAAAGTCTCAGGCCACCACACGCCACTCGACAGTGGGCTCTGAGCATGCATTTTGGGGAAGTGTCCAAAAGGTCATTTTTGTTCTCACTGCTGAGTGAGGCATGTCCCTGGACAGGATTGACGCACTTTGTTGGTTCCTTGTGACTGTAGGAAAAGTTCTTTACCAAAAACCGAACGGCCCCCTCCCCCCAGAACAGGTAAGGAGCTTAATGTTTCCAATGGAGTTAAGGTCATGGGGTGCTGCGAGTATGAAAAATCCAGAAATTCTTTATCAGGGCCCCATGGCGCCGCCAGTGCAGCAAAGCCCAGCTGGAACCGTGGTCAGCTGTCAGAGGTGGAATCAATGTTGGTGCTAAAATGATCAGAAACATAAAATGTAAAATGTAATTTCCCTAATAGGAGGGTCGCAACCTGGCTTCTTCCCAACGGTTTGTGGGGAGGGTCTTGGGTGTGTGCCACTATGCGAAACACAATTTATATCGGTTTGGGACACTGTCTCTCAAGTTATCCGGGCAAATGTTTCAAGGGGCCATTTCTAACTCTTTTACTTTACCCCTCCTGTGAGGAGCACAAACATTCTGATGAAAGTCAGCTTTCATAAGCAAACACCATAAACCTATTTTATTACTTGGAGAATTTAAAAACATTTCCACAGAACCATGTCCATGTTTTGTTTTGTTTTGTTTTCCCTTCTCTGTGATTCTTAGAGAGAGAGAGAGAGAGAGAAAGAGAGAGAGAGAGAGCAAGTCCACAAGACTTCCACAGCTAGATTCTAAAAATCATGTTTGGACCTCAGTAAAAAAGACGGACCAATCTTTTTGCAAAAATTTCAACCTGGCTTGCCTTGAAAAACATAAGGAGGCTCTCTGGCACTAGATGTCAAATTAATTGCAGGCAAAGTGTGTTACAGTAATTCACTTGGCAGTTTAAGCAAAACCAAGGGAAAGACATTAAACCAGATCCCCGTATGCCACGAGGGCACCATCATTTCACTCCAGTTGATGAAATTTGACTGTCAATCTTTCCTGCCTTAACTTGGTCAGCATCGGCACAAGGAAGATGTGTTCTCTCTGCATTGTGCAAAATGGTTTATTTGCCCTCTTAGGAGGCATGCTGAAATATAAATCCGAGGTATGATTATTATTATTTCGAACAATTATTATGAGTTACTATCATTACTTTCCTGAGAGAGTGGGAACGGGGCACGGGAAAGCGGGGGATGAGACAGAACTGGGCGCGAATGCTTAAGGGAGGCCGTCTATCTTTGTTCAAGGCTGTTCCTGTAATACTTCAGGAGAGAAAGGTCATCAGTACTAAAGGGGGTTCATCCACTGTGGAGACAGGGCACATGCTCTGCCTCGGATGGTAGTGCCTATAAGCCTCACCCTGGTTGAATTATCCTCACCAGCCAGCCTGTTCTGCTCTTGCCTTTCGGGGACGGAAGACCTTCGAGGCACTCGCTCGGCTACACTTGCTGAGTACCTACTGTGTGCCTGGGTCTTTGCGACGACTGGAGAGTCCATGAGGAGTGAGACTCGAGTCTCGCCCCTCGGAGGCTCTGTTCTCTCAGCAGCTGGGTTGGCAACGTGTGAGGTGCACATCAGCAAGTCACCAGGAGAGGAAGCTGTGACAGTAGCTCTCATTCAGCCCCCTCCTTTAACAGGTTGGTTGTATCCACTGTACGGGAGTCTAGGTAAACATAACTTGCTTGGGTCCTACCAGTAAGGGCAGAACCAGGATTCTCAGCCAGGTAATCTATAGGGGGCTGTTGTCTCTCACCTGTCTACCCCAGAGAGGGGCTCGAAGTGGGTAAGGAGGCAGTTCCTCCCACAGGAAGGAGGTGAAGAAAGTGTCAGGAAAGCCTTCGCAGAGAAGGGGATACTTCGGTTATGTCAGGAAAGCTCAGTCGAAATGGGAAATGGCATCCCGAGAGAAAGGAGGCACTGGGCAAGGTCCTGAAGCGTCCCCTTGTGACTCGCTACAAGGCTTGTGGGCTGGGAAGTGGACCAGTGCCATTCCTCACCCAACCCCCCCAAGCGAAAGGCTCATGACTAATTACACATTTTCCTATGAGGACAGCACCTTGCTCTTAGAACGTAAAGCCTTCCCAAACTTTAATGACTCCCTGAAACAACTTCTGGCCTTTGGAAAGTGGGGCATCCAAGAAAAACAATCAAGGATCACTTGAAGGCACACGCTGTGTGCTCGGAGAATTATTTCTGGCCCTGGTCTCTGCCGTGGATCACAGGCCTCGGGCTTTCAATCACAAGGTTGAAAGGTATTAGCAAGAACTCATGCAGTCCAGGGCAACTGTTTGTGTAAAACATTTTCCTTCCTTGGAATGTAAACGGGTCTGTCTTCATCTAGAATTATTTTTACCGATTTCATCGTCAAGACTTCAAAGTGATTTTTTCCCCTGATGTTGTACTTCTGTCGTGTCCCCCCCCCATCTCCCTCCCCAACTTTGTCTTGTGTTTGTGAAGGGCACAGACCCAGCATCCCCAGGATGGGGCCCAGGGGCTTGACCCAACGGCACACCTGGAAGTCATTAAGGATACCAAAGGGGGAGGAAGAAGAGGAGGAGGGTGGTGAAGGGAGAGGGGAAGGAGGAGGGAGAAGGAAAGGGAGGCAGAGGAGGAGAAGAAAACCATTCCTTTTCCAACACATTGACGCTCTTTTTCCACTATGGCGAGGCTGAGCCAAAGGCGAAGATGTTCAAAACAAACAGCTAAGAGACAAACAAAACCTTTCTAAAAATTCCACAGTGTTGCCTCGGGATAATGTCAGGGGTCAAACATGTCATTCTCAGAGAAAGGGAGCAACCTCAACAGTGACCTGGACCGTAGGATATTCTAGAACATTCTTGAGTGAATTATTATATCTGTCAATGCCCAATTACCAAAACTTTCCCAAGTTATCAGCGACGATAAAACTGGACTCGAATAAAACCCACACTAACGTAAGACTAATGTATGTGAATTTTCCTTTGATAAGCCTTGCCAGGATTGTCCAACGCCCTAGCCCTTGCTTCATTTGATACCTGCCCCCTGTCGCTTTCTGAAAGGAGGCAAGGGGACTTTTATCAAGCCCGTCTAGGAACACACATGCACCGTAAGTATGAGCGCTGGGGACGCAAGAGAGAAATGCCTTGTTCCGAGAAGGGGGACATTAGATGTCGCAGGCACCTGCCACAGAGATCCACAAAATTCAGGGAATTTCCTTCCTGAAGCTTGAGGACATCCTATGAATGAAACTGGAATCAGCCGGTAGTTAGAGAATGGCAACCGACTCTTGGCGGTTTACGGAAATAAAAACACCCCAATAGTCTCAACTCAGGTGCACTGCCCCTCCCCCCACCGTCAGAGCCCCATTTTCCTACCTTTTCTCTTTAAGACAGGGAAAGGATGAATTTAATTTTACGGATTCGTCTAATATCTCTTACCATTTGGACACTTGGGGTATACGACTTCAAATTACGGATTGCAGATCTGATTCCACATATTCTGGAAATGCGGAGAAGCTCCTAGCGTATCACAGGCGTGAGCCTGGCAGATGCCAGTGGAACCGTGTGCCGTAAGAGATACCATTATTCCCACTGCAAATCCAGCTGAGGCTGAGCCACATGTGACCCCTGGAAAGGACTGAGCTCCATGCTATGTCTATCTATCGGGGGCAGAAGGACAGCTTGCCATTGCTGGCCCTGGGCTCCTACTACTTTTTCTCTCAGTGATGATCTCACGAAAATGTGAGTGAGACGTGATGTAAGCATGACCATCGCTCCCTCGTGGCTTTCCTGATTCTCACCTGGACACTCTCAAGAGCAAGTATTTCCTGTTCAGGTGAGGCTGGCAGTCACACATCGATGCGCTTCGGAAAATGCAAGAACTCCATGGTACTCCCCCAAACTCAGGATAGGGTCAACCATTCTTGAATATGTAAGATGAAAATGGCTGCATGGAAGAGTAACGTTACAAAGTTGAAAACGACAAACAGAAAAAAAAATTTATGACAGAGGGAGATGAACTGGTGTCCTTAATTTACAGAGCTTTCGCTACAAAATGAGAACAATCTAGAAGAAAACTGGATGGAGAACACAGAAACGTAGTTCAGAAAAGAAGTCGTACAAATGGGCAAGAGTGGTATAAAAATTGACCCCATTTCAACCACATCCATAATTAAAAAGTAAAATTAAAAAATAACGGTGGGATACTTTTTTCACAGGACTGATTGCTACACATTTTCAAAATTTAATGTCTTTAAAAATTTTTTAACTTTATTTCTTTTGAGATAGAGAGTGAAAGAGAGAGAGAGAGAGAGAGAGAGAGAGAAACCCAAGTAGGCTCCTTGCTGTCAGTGCAGAGCTGGATGTGGAGCTTGAATTCACAAAGTGGGAGCTCAAGACCTGACCTGAAGTCAGAGTTGGACACTCAACTGACTGAGTCTCCCAAGTGCCCCCAGATCAGCCTTTAAAATTTTTTTTTAATGTTTATTTATTTTTGAGAGACATAGAGGCACAGCGTGAACAGGGGAAGGGCAGTGAGAGAGAGGGAGACACAGAATCGGAAGCAGGCTCCAGGCTCTGAGCTGTCAGCACAGAGCCCTATGTGGGGCTCGAACCCACAGACCTCGAGATCATGACCTGAGCCGAAGTCGGACACCCAACCGACTGAGCCACCCAGGCGCCCCCAGATCAGCCTTTTAATTCAAAGAGTTCCTTCCTCATGACAACCAAATCTCTGGGGTTATGGCGGTCACGGTCAGGATGAAACAAACTCTTCCTCTAGGCTTGCTTCGACCATCTGGCCCAAGACCGCGGCTTATTCACCTTCTCCTGAGGTTTTTCCTTCTTGAAGACTCATTCAACGTGATCAAGTTTTATATTAATCCCCTCCTTGCCAAAGGCTGACAACCTACCCTTGCGATTTTTGCTCATTCTCAGTGTCAAGGTTTTGGGAAGAGACATTTGGAGAGGACTGCCCGATGCCATTTCATTACTTTGCGTGTTTCGCCTCAATTCTATATGCCTAGTTAAATAATATGTTTGACCAGTTACTGTTAGGAAAACTTCATGAACTGGTAGAACGCTTGCCAGCTTTTAAAATTACTGATACAATATACAACTCCCCAGCGTGTGGGCCATGGACAAGGACAGTAGAAATATACAGCAGTGCTTAGCTTTTATAAGCCTGCATTCCACCTCATCAAGAAGACTGCACCCCGTGCTCCATTAAAATAAAATAAAATAAAAAAAACTGAAAGAAGGGGGAGAGGAAGGCCTATTTGAGGTGCTGAAGTTTAACTCTATTAAAGAAGAACCACCTATTTCCTATCTCATCACTGGAAACCACCTCTCTTCTTTTTAAGGACTTCTTATCCCTCCTCTCATTGCGGCTGGTGTCACAGTTCATCGTGGCTGCAATCTTGGAATCCTTTTGAGAAGCAGATGCTAGGCTTCCCTGTTAACGTGGAGGGGGACCTCAAATTTGGAAAGGTGTAAAGCTGCTGAGTGGCTGAGGGGTCTCGTTTAACAACTACCAAAGCGAAAGACTGCGATCTGAAGGGCAAGGTCCAAAGACGAAGGGCAGGAGAAACCATGAAATGCATTTCATTAGATCAATAAAATGTATGACTTCACTCACTCAATTACATAAATAAAGTTGTTAAAAAAAATAAACTCGGGCACGTACCATCCTAAATTAGCAGGGGCTTTATGTGAGATGGTGAAAGTAGGAAAAATAAACAAACAAAACTACAACAACCTGGGAAGGTCGCTCGCATGCATGAAGCGTCTCTGTAACAGCTTCACGCCAAGCCAGAAGGAAAATCTCACAGTGTGAGGTGTCTGCCAGGATGGGTCCGATCCAAGCTATAGAAGAGACGCAGGAAGACCGAGGGGGCTGGGACTCGCGATCCGCCAAGACGCCCCACCACCAATCAGTTCTCCGTCCATCTGTTTTAAATCACGGTTTGAAGCATATTTATGTGATAAAGAATTAAAGCTGTTTCTCTTGGCCATGGAAAGAATTGGGACACGCTCTTTGGGAAAGCCACTGACACTGTACAACAACCATCTTCGAAACCGAATTTAGGATTCAAGAGGCTTGAGAGTGCTTACCTTTTTAAAAGCATAGGAGAGCCCCCTTTCAAAGTTCTTTTCTTTTTAAGACGATGTAAGTGATAAATAACCTACCAAGGTCCTAAAGGACTTTTCTTTTGTAAAGAGAAAAGGGATGCTGGAGGGGTAAAGGGAGAGAGAAACCACAGGGAGAGAGAATGAGAAAGTTGCTACTGGTGAGCTCAACAAATAAACGTGGAACATTCCAGAAAAGACCTTGCCCTCTCTCCCAAGCATGTGAAATGTGGCAAGTAACTGTCCTGAATAAATACTATTGTTTTAATAATGAAATACCGTTGATGTACCCCCTACTGTGGTTTTATTTATTTAGATTACCTCCCATAAACAGTTATGCAAGGACAAAATGATTCTGGGGCAGGATTCCCCCAGCTAGAAGTCTTAATGCTGGCCCCTACCGCAGCCCTGCCCCGATGCGAAGCCCACACACACCCTTCCAATTCTACCACACTGCCTTGTTTATAAAAACTGTAATACAGGAAGCCAAATGGAGTTCGGTGGCCAACGACATAATATATGGTCGCTCCCTGAACACAGGGATGCATGAGCGTAGACGTATGTTTCTCCATAGGTGGGGCGGGGGGGAAAGATGAGGACAGGCACCATCATGACCCACGCCCTGGTTTTGAAAAGTTAAGACTCCCTGAATTAATTCGCCGACGCTGAGACCACGAAAAGAACAAAACCTCAATATCTCCTTCCAGTGTGACTTTAAACATGACAAGGTTATCACTTAATACACTATTGTTCAAGAACTGATTTATGGGCTTCTGGGTGCCCCCCCCCGCTTTATTCTCTACTATAGACTTACCTGGAATTACGGCATTCAGGGATATCCCTTAAAATCTCATCCATTGACTGCAAAAGTATTTGCTAGGTCTCATGCCCACGGAATAATACAAACGACTTTTTCAGTTTTTCATCCGGGGTGGGAGACTAGCTCCTGAAAACCGGAGACTTGGATTCTTGAATTTCCCCTCTTTTCCCCCTCATTGACAAGCTAATGTCTTTTCCAAGCATATATTTCAATCAAAAACTAATGACTTTTTGGAGTACAGCATCTTCTTATGCTGCTGCTATTTTGTGTCTCCCTCTCACAAACAGACCTTGAGAAAGGAAAGGTCTAGCACCAGTTTTGCGGAGTCATCTTCCTCGTTAATCTGAGAAGAAGGACCCTCCTCACGTGGGAAGGAAGACCTGGAAGGG
>PITB01006435.1:0-86006 GCA_004024585.1 Paradoxurus hermaphroditus | reverse complement strand
CTGATGGGAAGGGCAGGAAAAAGAACCAAGGACAGAAGCTTTCCCTCTCTTACACAAGGAAATACGCAGACCTCTTGCAGACTGAGCTTTTGGGAGTTTTCCCTTTAGAGGTTTCGTTTGCCTCTGGCCTCAGGTTTCTTATACCTCAGACAGGACCTTGCCAGGAAATTTTCATTGTAGACACTTCGTTCTAATCTCTGTCCCATTCCCATGTGTGATGAAGCCTTTTGGCCTTCTCCATTTCCAGTTCAATGAATATCTGCTTTCTACTTGCAAAATAGTTTCTCCCTGGGTGCCATTCAGAGCCAGCGTCTCAGAAATATCCCTCCCCTGAAGTTGGGGAATCTGGTCACTTCTCATGTCTCTGGCATAGGTGAGAACAGGGACGCCTCCTTATGTGATTTTCAGAACTCTGTTGACAATGGGAGGCCTAGGGTCCATGAAGGTGCCCCGCAGAGTGTCCATGTACAGACATGCCAAGGCTTGGGAGGGAGTTTGCCTCAAGTCTGGTCAAAGAAGAAACGATGTTAGAGATTTCATTCCCAGCTTTACCCTGAAATCCTCTGTAATGTGGAACCCTGGCCTTACTTCTAGCCCTTGCCAAACAGTTTCTGTTTCCAGAAGGCGGTCAAGGGTCACAACCAGGAGGAATTGGCTTGTCAGCCACACAGGCAACATTCGGGATTTTGACGAACTACCACCCTGGTCCTGATCCATGTGAGAGCAATCACTTACTTCATCCCAAAGTAGAAGGACCCTCCTTTCCAGGGGCACCTGCTGCTCGACTGGCCCTGGTAATCTCTGTGTTGGGTTGCTAGTTTCCCTCCCTCCTCTGGCTCCTTGAAATGTCTTCATCTTCTAAGGCAGGTGGATCTGGCAGGCACAGTATTGTGCAGGACATTTCCGCCCACCAAAGCCCTGCCTTGGTTCCAACTCCTGAAACACCTCCAGGGACACTGACCTGCTACCACTGAATCACTGCACTTTCTATGCCCTGAGCGGTAGGGCATCCAAAGGAGCGAAGGTCAAGAGCCTTCCTTCTGTTTCTGAAAGAAAAGTGCAAGCCTCATGCTAGCTGAGAGCCCAGGTCTAGGCCATGGAAGTTTCCCTTTGTCCCTGCCCTCAGGTGTTTCTTACTCTAGACAACCATCATCTCTCAGGAGATTGTGCTAGGCAAGTCTTTCTCAGCTTCATCCTGCTTTTCTGTGAAATGATTCACTTTGTCCCTATGTTTATTTCTATCCTTTTCTCCACACTCCCCCACCTTTTTTTCCCCCCAAACGAGGATCTCTCTGGAGCCCATTCAGAGTCAGGGTGTCAGAGCAATATCCTCCACTTTAAACTATCGACTCTGGCTGAGTCCTTGGGACTCTGTCATAGATTGGCAACAGGACCCCTTATAACTTCCGTTTAGAACTCTATTAGAAAGTGGTCCCTTTTCCTGCTCACAGTCTAGAGGGAAGATGGATAATTGGATAAAAGACAGGACATGTGCTCTAATAGTGAAAAGAACGAGTGTGCTGTAGAACAGTCTAGGGAGTCACTGGAATATAGTAAGTCCTCACAGAGGAGAGGTGTGCATGGACAGCATGACAAGAGGGAACCACAGTGTACACTTGTACAGTGAGTGACGGAGAAGATACTGCTGGTACAGAGACTAGGAGACAGTATTGACTGTTTCATTCAAAACCTTAGAAAGGTAGAAAATGTAGCTATGGGTTCTTGAAAGGGAGCGGTAGGGAGGATCTAGATCATAGACCAGATTGTGGGACCTAGTAGACTGTTGCGATTCATTCCTCTCTGCATATTCTCAATACTTTGAGACTTCAACACAAATGTTTATTAGCTCACAATTCTTGATGGAGACGAATCTAGGCAAAGCAGAGCCAAATCTCTCTGAAACCAGTGCTGTGGCTCAAAGGAGATTCCACAGGGTTATAGTTTAGTCCCAAGCTCACTGCCTGGGGCAATAACAGAGTTCAGTTTGACCTGAGAGCCTATTTCAAACTTTTAACCTGGGAATTTATTTCTTTCCCTCCTATTAGGGATCTCATATGAGAACGCCTCACTAATGTGCATGATGTCCCATTCCCACAAGCAGAGGAGAGACAGAGGGATCAAGTGAGACAGAGAACAGAGAGGGAGGGATGGATAGAGAGTGACAGAAAGAGAGTGATGAGCATAGTGTAGGATACAGAGAGAGAACGAGGAGAAGAGACACATAGAGAGAGATGGAACAAACACAGAATAAAGAAGAAAGTGACAGAATTTGTGTCATGCAATGTCAAAACTGACCACCCCTCACTCCAACTGTGTTCTGATGGGTAGAAGGCAGTCACTAACAACTGAGTGGTTTCACAAGGAGTGAAGTTGACTGGCTCACCATGGATCACTGTCTGCATCCCCTTGGGAAGTCCAGGAGAGTGTTTTCAGAGGGTTCAAGCCACAAGGGAGAACAGTGGCTACATCTTGAAATTGTCTGTAAGTAATGAACGTCCAATGTCACTCACTTTTAGAATAGTGAACATAGGACAGTGGGTTTGCAGTAATTTCTCATCTGCCAAACCAGCAAAATATTTCCCCCTACCCCAAAACTAGACCCCTTGTAGTGCCGTAGAGATAAGTGCACTCATTTTTCAGTATTGAGAGGGGCCTCAACTCTCTTACTGGAGGGTGATTGTTGCCATGATTTCAACTTGATTCTGGTGGGGAGGGGTCTGCTTCCGGAAACCAAAGACAGTGAGTAGAGGTTTGCACAAAGAATTCTGGTAGGCATGTGTCTTCTCTGCTTTGACCCTAAGAGCCCTGGATGGGACCCCTCTTCAGCCAGAGAGGAGCCCTTTCCTCTGGCAACAGGACCGTGAAACATCCATGTAAAGTGATGGTGTCAGACAGACTATCTCACACTGTTGTCAAAACCTTTTAATGGACCATGAGCAAGTGAGTGAGCAGTTAAGATTTTTTTTTATAATTTAAATGTTAGTTAAATTATATATTTTGGTTTCAGAAGTAGAATTCAGTGATTTGTCAGTTACATGTAACACCCAGTGCTCATCACAAGTGCCCTCCTTAATACCCATCCCTCATCTAGTCCATCTCTAACCCATCTCTGTCCGCCAACCCTCAGTTTGTTCTCTATTATTAAGAGTCTCCCTTTTTTTTTTCTACACCTTCCCATATGTTAAAATCTCTGTAGAAGTGAAATGCTATGGTATTCGACTTTCCAGATGGACTCATGTTGCTTAGCATAATCACCCATGTAGTCACAAATGGCAAGAATCCATGGTTTTTGAGGCCTGGGTCATAATCTCATCGAGATTAAAAGCTTCTGCACAGTGAAGGAGATAATCGACAAAACTCACAGGAGCCTACAGAATGGAAGAAGATATTTGCAAGCGACATATCTGATAAAGGGTTAGGATACAAAATCTAGAAATGACTTCTCAAACTCCACACCCGAAAAACAAACAGCCCAGTTAGGAAACAGGCAGAAGGCATGAATAGACACTTTCCCAAAGAAGACTTCTGGATGGCTAAGACACTCACGGGAAGATGCTCAACATCGCTGTTCTTTAGGGAATGCGAAGCAAAACCGTAATGAGTGACCACCTCAGAAATCTTCGAATGGCTACAGTTAAGAATCCATGAACTCACTGTTGGTGGTGAGTACGGAAAGGTGAACCCTCTTGCACTGTGGGTTGGAATGCAAACTGGTGCAGCCACTGTGTTATGAATTTTGGAAGGAAAATGTTAGAGAGCACTCCTCCTTCTATGGTTACGCATTGTTTTTCTGTCTGTGTCCTAGTCCGGGCACTGTCAGCAGGTGAAGGTTTTCCCCTATGTTGAGTAGGGTAACAAAAATGGAAAAACAAAAAGAAATTTATATTTGAAAATATAGAGTAGGGTTTACTGAGGTAAAATGAAAACACATCCGAAACACAAACAAACACAAAACAGTTTCCTCAACCACAAAATCCACTTCACATTGTGATTACACTCTGAAAAACAATGCTCGTATGTAGAAAAAGAGTTCAGACTGTGATTGTCTTTGAACGTCAGGATTTGTATTTTCTTCATTATCCATATTGTGTCTTTCCAAATAATACAGAAAGCTGCTGGCAAATGCAAGCTGGGTTGGTTAAGCTCCTTCATAAACAAAGAAGGGAAAGTCCATAAGAAAGATGACACAATGGAGGTTTCCAAAGGGAATGATTTGATTGTCCCAAAATTGGAGAATCATGGGAAAACTGAAAGACGCCTAGAAGATTGCTGCCAAACTGAGATAATTTGGTGAGACAAATGGCCAGAGAGGTTCCCTGGTCCACTGCAGTTTAATTTTTGGGTCAAGGAATAAGTACACAGGTGAGATTATCACATGCCTTTTGCTCAATATACAAATATACTTTTCCCAAAGCTCCAATTCATGCCTTTGAGAAGACCTATGTGCTAGGTTTTCCTTTTGCAAGAAGTTTCCCTGGACGTGCAGGTCTCTCTTTTAAATGACCCGTTGCCGTTGTCCACCATCCCTGCTAACCACATGGACACCCCCTTCCCTTTCACTTCTGTCTTCCTCATTGGAAGTCATCTCCACATGGCACGGGTCACATTTTGTCACGGTGCACAGACCAAAGATGGGTGGTGGGTAAAGGCATTCATACAAAATGATCCTGTATTGGAGGTGGGTTAAGAGGGTCACAAGAACAGGCCCAGGATGGCATGCACGGAGTGTTTTCTACTACCCTTCCTTTGCAAAGCCTCCTTTATCTAGCTGTATAATATTGTCGTCCTGATTTTTCTTAAATGCCCACACCATTCCTGCTAAATATTTCTGCTTGCAAGGTGGCAGGAGGAGGCCACGTGAGGAGGGGACTCTGTGCTGTGTGCCTTAGAGGACACTGTAAATTCTTCCAAGGGACCTTTGTACCCACTGTAGGCATGGCAAAAGTGCCATAACTCAGTTCTCATGTAATTCACCTAGTAAATTATTGGACGAGAGGTCCTCCTTTAATATTCTTTCTTCTTTACAGTGCGTTGTCTTTTTTGTTTCTTTAATTCCAGTTAGGTAGTTAATATGAAGACTTCTATTACTTTCAGGTCTACAGATCCATATGCTCTGCTCATATGACAATACACGTCTTAAACCCCATCACCGATTTCACCACACCCAATCCCCCTGTCATCTACTACCCCTCCGGTACTATCGGATTGTTTTCTACTCTTAAGAGTCTGTGTCTTGATGGGATGGTCTGTTCCCTCTCTCCCGTTCTCTCTCTCTCTTATATTTTCCATGTTCTTGTTTGTTACTTCAATTCCACATATGAGTAAACTCATTGGATGGCATTTGTCTTTTTCTGACTGCCTTCTTTCATTTAACATCCTACTCTCTCCCTCCATCCATGTCCTGTAGATGTGCTATGAATAGAAATATGTGGATATATATATGGATATATCAAGGGGTATATATATGCACAGATGTAAATGGATATAGATCCTTAGATGGACATATATATATATGGTTGGACATATATAAATATATTTATGAATACATATATATGGATTCAATATATAAGGATAGAGAGGGAGAGATATCGGTTTCTATATGGATATCTCTATGTATGGATATCTCTATATGAATATCGCTTTGGCTCTCCATATGATTCTCAACTAGGATATCTATCTATATGGTTATATATCTAAGGATTTGTCTATGGTCATATATCTATGGTTACATATCTATGGATATATCTATGGCTCTACTTATGCATATATATGTAGAGATATATATGGATATATACGGATTAAACCTATACATGGGTATATATACAGATATAGATATGTATTGGTATATAGATTTATATAGAGATATATATAGATATATCAACGGATATATCAATAGATATATGGAGATATATATGGATATATATCTGTCTATATCTGGATATGTAAATCTATGGATATATATCTATGGATATGGATATGACATATATCTATAGATAGATCTCTGAAAACATACGTACGGATATATCTATGGATATATATATATATATATATAGACATTTAGGTGTATATGTGGATCTAAGTATGGATATATCTGAATGTACATATTGATATATATGTAGATCTATATTTGCACGGGTATAGATATGGATATCTATATGGGTGTATATGGATATATATGTCAGCCAAAGAAGGAATGAGACCTTATCATTTGCAAGGACATGGATGGAACTAGTTATTAGTAGGATGCTAACTGAAATAAGTCAGTCAGAAAAAGAAGAAAACCATTCAGTAATTTCACTCGTATGTGGAACTGAAGAAACAAAGAAGCAAAGGGAAAAAGGTAAGGGATAAAGTGAAACTCTCTTAAGGTTCTCTGCCAGGGAATTTTTGAGAGATCTCCCAAGAGAAACTCCGTAGCTCCCTCCCTAGCTCGCGACTCCCTACCATAGCTCTGTATTGGAATTCTTCAGTCACTAGGAGAGATAGCAGGGATGACTCTATACTATAAGGCTAAGCTTAAATAATTGCTGACCATCCGACAAAATTGCCCTTGGTTCCCAGAACAAGGCACTTAGGATCTTAAAGCATGGGAATCAGTAGGAAAACACTTTAAAGATCAGGCATTCTAAAGGGGCTAGTGCTTCCCCTGAAGTAATCCTTGTGTGGTCCATGGTCCTGGTCCAGACTGCCCTTCCCCCCAGGAACTCAGAGGTCTATGTAAAGACACAGAGTTAGCTAAGGAGAAAAATCCTTGCTCCCCCTTTCATCAGACTGTGGCTCTGGCGCCTAGACAGCCAGAAGATTCTCCTCTTCCCCCAAAAGGGTGAGATGAAATCCAGCCACAAAAGCACCTCTTCCACTGACCCTGTTAAGGTCCTTACCCCAGAACAAAAGTACATTAAGAAAGCCCATAAGGCCAGTAATTCCACCTTTCTCCCCTTGTCAGGCAAAATGGACAATATGGCTATAAAAGCCTGGCATTCCAAATAGTAAAAAAATTACAGAAAACAATTCATTATATGGCCTTCATGGCCCTTTTAAGATCAGTATTTTGGAAACTATGTGTGGCACGCATGTACTCCTTCCCTGTGTGCCTGGGATTGGAGTTCTCCCATGAAAATCATCAGGACCCCAGCCCAGTATGCTGTGTGTGCCCAAGAGTTTCAGGATGCTTGCATAACTCATGCTATGCAGAACGTTGCTGCTCCTATTCTGTGTCCTTTGAACACCTGTCTGACATGGGGCAGTATTCCCAACCAAGGCAGGGAGCCCAGCTGCCAATCATGGTCACTAAAACAACTCACTAACAAAGTGCAGTGTATCTGACAGGGACTATCTCTTCATATAAGGGTCTCTCTCTCTCTCTCTCTCTCTCTCACTGTTTCTCCCTCTACACTCGGGTTACTCTAACGCTGTGTGAGGGCTTCTCCCTCATTCATTCCAGGGATTAAGAACTCTGATGATTAGAGCCCAGTGTCTCTGGCTAGTCTACCTGGGGATAAGGATTTTAAGGACTCTTCCCAAGCAGCTGCGGAAACGAACCTCCTTTTGTTTTGGGGAGCTTCCCTGTCTTCTCAGGCCCGACAGAGACTTGCCTAAGTCCACTAGGGGAAAACAAAAGAAAACAGAATTCGAAAGAAAACACAAATCGGTTTCCTATCAGATCAGCTCTCTGAGCGGACAGGCTTTAGGACCATGTGAAGTCTTTTCTCTGCCCTGTGAGCCTTTGTCTGCCTTCTAGCCTCTAGGCCCCACTGTACCTTGTGCCTTCCCTTCCCCCTCCTCCCTTTCTGCAGAGCCTGGGGTGCTGAACCTGAGAATCTGGCTCTTCAGTGGTTCAGGTAGTGCCCTGCCACCCCTCCCCAAGCTGTCAAAAGGCAAAATACCCCTCCTTAAACTTTAAATTTCCTCACTGGTTTCACAGGGAAAAAAGTAACAATCGTAAACTTTTAAGGGGACACAGGTAAAATATCATTAGGATACACATGTCTTTAAATCATACAACTTTATTCTACTAAGGTTGAAATGAATGGAATTTTAAAGGGGCACTGGGATGAGGTCGATATTCTGCTTTCCTCTCTGTTCCAAAAACACACTTTTCTTGGACTGTTCTGCTCTTGATTAGACACTGTAAACCGAGGTGTTTTTTCTCTTTTGTCTGCCGGGAAAACCAATGCTTTAGGTTTCATCTTTATCAAGTCCTTAATTGCTTAGTTGAAAGTTCTCAAAGTTAAAGGAGCTAGATTGTGTTACCAACATTAGAATGCTATGCATTCACTTTTAGGATCTTTTCTTGCCTCCTTGGTTAAAGAAATAAAGTTGTTAGATTTGTAATTATGTGTAATCCTTGAGGATGTGCTTTATAAAAAGTTCCTAAGGTTTTAGCAAACTTCCCAGGATTTAAATGGTAAATGAAACATATTCGGTGTTTGAATCCATTGAAGTTTGTTGGATCTGAGTTTAAATGTGCATCATCAAATTTGGTGCATGTGCTTGGCCAAGGAGCAAAATGGGACAAAGCTACATCTATGGGATTATGACTGAAAGACTGTAAGTCAGAATCCTGCCCAGGCCGACTGAAAAGGCATTGCCTAGGGGCCTGGGTTGGCCTGTGGTAGCAGGTCTCCTTCCCCCCCTCCCACAACCCCCCTCCTATCATTCTGGAAGGAGGGCTGCCCTGCTCCTGCCCAGCCCCACTTGGCATGGCCTGGCAGGCCACTGCAAGTCTGGACTGGGGTCTAGTGGGGAAAGCCCTTGGTCCCCGGAATCTGGGCTGGCCAGAATGGGGCCGCCCTGTTGCTCTTCAGGCAAGGCAGATTCCTGGGGAACCTGATGCTAAACCATTCCTAGAGGACCTGCTTCTGGGTCGAGTTTCCATACATAGCAGAGCAACTCCCTGGCTGTGATCTATTGGAAGTCAGCCCTTGACTCAAGGGCTTGTAAAAAAATAATAATAATAAATAAGTAAAGTTGTCAGCATTAAAGTTAAAACCTTGTTCTACTAAGGTTTACTGAAAGTCAAACAAGCTCATGGGATCTCTGTTCCAATTTGGTACCAAAAGGATGACTTAAAGGAAAGTAATGGTCGCTTAACTTTGTTTGCCTCCTAGTTTTCATAGGTAATTGTTAAGATAGCTTTCAGGCTCTTTGGTAACCTGAAGCTTTACGGTTTTGACTAAGTGATAAATTGAATTCAGTTCTTTGGACATTCGGGTCTCCTCCCAATCAAATGGAATGCTGTAGCAGTTGCTTACTAAACATAGATTTATGATTCCGGCTTCTCAGAAAATAAATGAATGAATGAATGAAAGAATGAAGGAATGAAGGAATGAAACTAAGAATATTTCAATCCATGTTTTATTCTTAATGGATTCCTGAGCTTACCACCTAATAGATTTTCTGATATCACAGATAATTCACAATTGGTCACTACTTAGTTTTCACTGGAGACTAGGGTTTCTAAGAGTTAAAATACTGCTAAATGTAGTCAAAACTGATAAAAATAAGAAAAGGAACTCACTTAGTAGAAAAATAGGAGATACCAAAGAAAAATATAGGAAATGGAAACCTATTTTTGTTGAAGGTAAAAGAAAGTAATTTTGTCCTAAATGAGATGAGTTATTTGGGGGGAAATGGCCTGGGAGAAAATCGAAACGCAAAGAAAAGCTGTAGCAGGTTTGTGAAGAAAACTCTTTAATGAGAAATGTTATGTGCGGTCAGGACAGACTAAGGTTAAAACCAATGGATTTTAAAAGTATTCAGGGTCAAGATTAAAATTCCTCCTCCTTTGATCCAAAGGCTGGAAAAATGATGCCAATACTGTTGTTGCCAGCCTCCCAAATCCTCCACATTTGTGTTGTTTCTGTTTAGCAGAGAAATGGATGCCTAGGCCATATAAAGGATGGATGATGTATGAAGGGCTTTCGCTAAGATCAATGGAAGACTTTTACCAAGGTTAGCCCATTGTATGCCACAAATGGATATCCACAGGGCTGAAACCTACTTATGTGGGCATTGCTGAAAAAGGCAGGGGATTGGACCTTAACTTTGGCCCTTTAGCCCTCTGCCTCAATGACCAAGGATCAATATGCAAGTTCCTACTGAGCCAAAATAAAATTAGTACATCCTATGACAACCACAGAAAAAAATGCGGTTTTTGTTAATGGTAATAAATAAAGAAGTGAGCAAGGAAATAAATCAATATACTTTTCACAAGAAGGGTAACACAACAGGACAACATGCCCCTTTTCAGTTGTTTTACTTAAGCCTTGGTTGGAATTACCCATTCCTTATAATCCACAAGGCCAAATAATTGTAAAATGAGCATATATTATGCTCATGAAACATGTTAAAAAACAAAAAGCGGGACATACCCCCGGCTGTCTACATGACAAACTCAGCTCTTCCTTAATCGTACTCTTATTATTCTTAACTTTTTAAATCTTAACCCTCAAGGACTAACTGCAGTTGAGTGACATTCTTCAAAAGAAGGTAAACCCTCTGACCCTATGGTCCTATGCAAAACCCCCGAAGTGGGTGGGGACCACATGGACTGGGCCCACTCAGCTTCTCACCTGGGGTTGAGCATATGCTTGTGTTCTTACAGATTCCAGACTTCTGTGGATTCCCTGCCATGTGGCGAAGCCTTACCACAGCATCATGAAGAACTCCAGGATTTCTTCCAGGGAACCAGGACTTCCAGAGAATGACGCTGAACGAGCAGTCACTGCCCCCCTTCTTCAAGATGGAAGAAGCCTCTTCATGGACTCCACATCCTGAAGCGACTCCACAAACGCAAGTCCTTGCTCCTGATTTAACATGAGGAAACCTTAAATGCCTGTCTAACCAGACCGGCATCCTCTTACCACACAGCGGTCTTGCATACACCCCTAATTCACATCTGATGGCCATGATTTCTGTCATTAACAGAAATGTAATGTAAGCCTGATTCTCCTTCTTGCTCTCATTTGGCCACACGAGGCTCAATATTCATATTGGGCTCTTCACCTTAACCCACCTATGTTTGATAACTTAACACTCCTCCACCGGGATATTCCTCTGAGCAATAATGACAGAGTTCATGGAAGGAGCCAGTCTTAACCTGTCCTTCCAAACTGAACAAGAACATCGGCGCCTACTTCAGCACTTCCTATGGGTATTACTAAACTTAACAACTTATCAGCTTGTCTTAAATTAAAAATCACCTGGCTTCTACACGTACAGCACAAAACCTCTAGGGCCAGACAACGTTACCGTTTTCTCAGTCACAAGCTTTGATATACCTCAGAAAAACAAGCATATCTCACAGTCCTAATGTTATAGCTTGCTCTGGTCCCAAATAGTCACACCACCTCTGGAACACTGTTCCCTGGACAACCTGTTATGGACAGAGTAAACATAATCTTCACTGGAGTCATTGGATTACTACTGACAGGGGTCCTAGGTGATATCTTGAAACAAACTATTGTGATAAGATCATATACTTTGGCAAACCTAGTAGGGAGGAGATTTTCTGGAATAACGGAGGCTTGTCAGGCACTATCGTTTCTATGCATAAAGGGAAATTAAAAGTACCTTGGCTTCTTAATCTTTGGAATCTGGATCTTCCCTTCTTCGCTCATACTATTAGCCACGGTGAACCTTATAGAAAACGACATATTACCCAACCTTGGGCCTCCCTGCATGATAACCAGTCAGTATGGACCACTACTTGTGTCCCTTCTCTCTGCGTTGTCTCTGCTGCCTCCACCTTACAGATGCAGCAACTAGGAAATAATTGAAATATCTCTACCTCCCAGGGTACCTGAAATAAAAATCTCCTCTTTCTCAGTACTCAGACAGCGAGACTCAGCCAGGGTTCTCATTCATAGCTCTGAGCACTACATGCATCCTTCAAGACTAGGCATGCTTTCCAAGCTTGTTCACCTCAGTGAGGCCCCTCATATCCTCCAGGGCCTCCGCCGCCTGTCCTCACAGCACACTGGTTCTTTTCACCATCACTATTCACGAACCCTCTCCTTTTATTTTCAGAGGTCTTCATTTTCATACAGTTATACATCTCCACACCAACTGTGAAGACCCCCAGGCAGGGACACCTTTCTCATTGTAAGCCTTGGACCCAAGCCCAGCCGATTCCCTATTCGAAGGCAGGTGCTTGGAGCAGCTCTTTAATGAAGAACCTGAAGGAACGTGGAGCCCTCCATCTTGATTATGAGCAGTTATATGTGGAGAAAACGGCTAATAATGGGAGACTCCTATTGGATCTGAGGCAAGGCACATCCAGAATGAACTCTGCAAGAACTTTCCTTGTTCCATTCCTCCAGCAAATCTCAGTGGGGACCACTGACATGGGAGCCTGCTTGTACCCTTGTGTGCGGCACTGGAACACCACAGGCATAAGGACCCCCCAGCAAAATCAGCGCATTTATGTGGCTGACATGAAGGCAGTGGCCCTTTAAGGTCCCTGGGTAAAGATTTGGAACCCTAGGGTTCAGGGCTGTGCAAGGGAGCTCAGGCTTCTGCCATTCCTGTTGGTCTGTCTATCCCCAGTGTATACTGTTTACCCATGGTGCATCATCCTGTGAGCCAGGACAATGACCCCACTATTTCAAAGTGAAGAGCCTGGGGGCCCAACCGGGACCGAGTTTCTCTTGGACTCTAGAGTCAGTGTCCAGTGCTCTGACATGTCCTTCCCTCTCCCAAGTCCTCACCACCCAAGGTTCCTAAACCTCTCTGGTCTTTCAAAGCTTCCAGCAACTATGAAGCACATGTCTAGTATATCAGAACACAGTGAGTCATTGATGGAGACCCAAAGCCAGTTGACAGGTTATGATTATATGGAAGTCTGGAGAAACCCACTGGTAACACAATAATATACGGAAGAACACTGAAGTCTTTTTTCTGTAGCTTTTCTCTAAATATGGAGAGTTAGCTCATCATCCTTCCAGGTGGCCCCAGAGTTGGGCCGCAGGACCCTAGACCTTTCCTCTGGAGGCTGGGCCAAGAATAGTCCTGGTTTGAGGTGGAAAGCTACGGACTTTGAGAATTCCTTGCCCGTCTTTGGGCCCTTGTGCATGCACCTAAGTAAACAGATGTTGTTCCCCAATGGCAGAGCTCTCCGGACCTGTTTCTTTTTTCTGTCTTGTCACTTCCCCAGTGTCCACTCTTTCTTTAACACACCTTTCAGTGTGTATGTGTCAGCGCACATCTGTGGATTTGGGTTGCAAGATGACCGCATATGGATAGCAAGTGCTGGCATGATTCCTCCCAGAATATCAGAGCTTTTCTCATTTCTAAAGCAAACATGAAGGGAGAGGATTGAGCGTCAGACTGCAGAGCCCAGTCTTCTCCTTTGGACTCTTCTCACTTCTTGTGATCTTGGCCAGTCCTCGTCTCTTGATCTGATCAGTCACCACATCCTACAGTGAGAGCGTGGAAACATAAGTATAAAAGATGTATGTCAGGCTCCATTAGCACTGGATGGAGTGCCAGGTGGGGAGTGCTCAGCCACACTTGTGTACCAAGTATTCCAGTTTACTTTATCCAGCCATGCACACCTGCATGAAACAGGCCAATGTGTGGAGCCACTGAAGGAAAATGAGGTCTGTGTCCACTAACGGGTAAACGTGTCATCACCAACCCAGCAGTGCATGAGTGTGCTCCCTTGCCTTAGGAGGCATGGTAATGCAGCAAAGGCTCTGCTCAAGAAGTGGGTATGAAGCAACCACCCCACCCAACACCTTCTGTTTCCAGGAGAGAGGGCATGGCTAGCAACCAGGAAGAAACACTCTAGCTCTGAAACATACAGTGTATTTCCACACCTCTCTGCTGCTGGGCATACAGAGATCTGTCCTTCCCAAGGTAGTAGATCCTTTCAAGGTCACACAGTTCTCTAAAGGGAAAGTTCTTGTTTTGATTAGAGTTACGTTTTGGCCCCAGAAGAACATGTCTAAGTAAGAAAAAGGATGCAGCTGTTTCATTCTCATCTAATAGAAACCTGGACGTGGCTAGCGTATACCTGATTGTGGATTGCGCATCATGATCACACACATTTGAACTACCCCTGCTCTAACATCTTAGGATATGACTTCCTTCCTCAAACTTGAAAAAAGCAGAATCCGTACCACACGCATTCTGCCATGACTAGAACATCAACTCATTTACCTAAAAATCGTTGCTCTTGAAAACTATATTTCATTAATTAGGAAATACATCCAGATAATCTAGAACCTGTCCATTGAGCTTTAGTGTTTTCATTTATCAAGGAATTGAAAGGTTTTATTATTTTCCTGTGAAATACACTTTATCCACCAACATTGAAGTTTATGAAGCACAACACCAAACAGAATTGTTCGTGCGTGTGAGCAAAGTCGGCCAAGAAAGAATGTCTGACGAAAGACAGCAGGGTCAACATGCAAGTGTAAAAGTAGCGAGCCTGAAATAACTGCACATGTTTTCCCTATATTTTTTCCAAATTTTTATTTCAGATCTCCTTAGTTTAACAGAGAGTGCGATATTGGTTTCAGGATTAGAACTCACTGATGCCTCACTTACAGTCAACACCCAAGGCTCCTCCTAACCAGTGCCCCGCTCAGTCCTCCACACCCACAGCCCATCCCCCACCCACCCAGAGAAAGAAATCAGTGAGTGGATCCCATTGGCAAGTGTACCCAAAGTATTCGGTAAGATCTTGAGAAATCAACCTAGCTAAAGAGATAGAAGATGTGTCCTCTGAAAACTGATGACAGAAATGGAAGAGGACACAAAGAGATGGGAAAAAGATTCCATGCCCATGGTTTGGAAGCACAAGCATGCTTCCAATGTCTCCACTACCCAAAGCAGTCTACTCATTGACGGCAATCCCTATCAAAATACCATCGCATGTTTCACAGAACTAAGGACCCTACAATTTGTATGGGATGACAAAAGACCACCAACTACCAGAGCAATGCGGAAACAGAAAAGAAAGCTGGGGGAATCATTTTGAGTAAGCCGCTCAAAACCTAACGCGCCAGAGCAAAGGTTCCAAACACTTGAGCAGCAGCGTGGAGCATGGACACACTACCCCCGAATCCCTGCTGCATCTATCCGCTGATGGGAAGGGCAGGAAAAAGAACCAAGGACAGAAGCTTTCCCTCTCTTACACAAGGAAATTCGCAGACCTCTTGCAGAATGAGTTTTTGGGAGTTTTCCCTTTAGAGGTTTCGTTTGCCTCTGGCCACAGGTGTTTCTCACTCCTTAGAGAGGACCTTGCCAGGAAATTGTCATTGTAGACACTTCGTTCTAATCTCTATCCCATTCCCATTTGTGATGAAGCCCTTTGGCCTTCCCCATTTCCAGTTCAATGAATATCGGTTTTTTGTGTGCAAAGTACTTTCTCCCTGGGTGCCATTCAGAGCCAGCATCTCAGAGAAATATCCCTCCCCTGAAGTTGGGGAATCTGGTCACTTCTCATGTCTCTGGCATAGGGTGGTAGCAGGGACCCCTCCTTATGTGTCTTTCAGAACTATGTTGACAATGGGAAGCCTAGGGCCCTTGAAGGTGCCCAGCAGAGTCTCCATGTACAGACATGCCCTGGCTTGGGAGGGAGCTTGCTTCACCTCTGGTTGAAGGAGAAACTATGTTAGAGATTTCATTCCCAGCTTTACCCTGAAATCCTCTGTAATGTAGAACCCTGGCCTTACTTCTAGCCCTTGCCAATCATTTTCTGTTTCCAGAAGAAGGTCAAGGGTCACAGCCAGGAGGAAGGGGCGTGTGAGCCACACAGCCAACATCCGGGATTTTGACGAACCACCACTCTGGTCCTGTTCTATGTAAGAGCAATCACTTACTTCATCCCAAAGATGAATGACCCACCTGTCCAGGAGCACCTGTTGCTTGACTGACCCTGGTAAAGACTGTGGTGGGTAGCAAGCTTGACTCCCTCCTCTGGCTCTTTGAAATATCTTCATCTTCTAAGGCAGGTGGATCAGGCAGGCACAGTATTCTGCAGGACATATCCGCCCACCAAAGCCCCTAGAAAGAATACTGGCCACTGCCTTGGTTCCAACTCCTGAAACACTTCCAGGATCACTGAGCTGTTACCGCTGAATCACTGCACTTTCTATGCCCCGAGCGGTAGGGTGTACAAAGGAGCCAAGGTCAGGAGCCTTCCTTGCGGTTCTGAAAGAAAAGTGCAGGCCTCAAGCTAGCTGAGTGCCTAGGTGTAGGCTATGGAAGTTTCCCTTTGTCCCTGCCCAGTAGTGTTTATTACTCTAGACATCCCTATCTTCTCAGGGGATTGTGCGAGGTAAGGCCTTCTCAGCTTCATCTTGCTTTTCTGTGGAATGAAGCACTTTGGCCCTCTTTTTATATCCATCCTTTTGTTGTGGCTCCCCGCTTTTTTTCCCCAAACGAGGATCTCACTGGAGCCCATTCAGAGTCAGAATGTCAGAGAAATATCCTCCACTTCTAAATGTGGGCCTTGTCTGAGTTGGGACAACAGTTGGGAATCTGTCATAGATTGGCAACAGGACCCCTTATAACTACCTATTAGAACTCTCTTCACAAAGGGAGGCCTAGGGCAGAGGAAGTAGCCAAGCTGGTTATGTAGGGATACCTGCAGGCTGTCCCACAAGTGAGGTGGTTATGTGTTTCCAGCATTATCCTATTCCCATCTGTCATGTAGAGCCTTGGTGTCCCTTACAGCCATCCCCTCCAATTTGTATTTTCTACGTCTTGGGTCACATTTAGGGTCAACTAGGCTTTCAGTCTCTTTACACAGGCAGAGCCTAAAGGGTGGTGTGAAATTCCCACTCTGCTCCTGGGCTGTGCTATGGAAGAGTAAACAGGAACTTTCTCAAAGGAAGGAGGGCCTTGTTGTTCCTGAGGGCTTGGTGCCAGACCAGCTCTGGTCAGGGCAGGGAAGGGTAGATATGCCTTCGTTCTGGGTCAAACGTGACTCCCCTTTGGCACACTAGGCTTCAGGCTCTGATCAGCCCAGAAAGGGCTCTTTCAAGATCTACTCCATCAGGTGCAGGTTCCACACCCTTGATTACCAGGCGGGAGCAGGAACCCCTTGCCTCTGAATCTCATGCTGCCTGTAGTCCCTGATGGGAAGGACAGGACAAAGCACCAAAGGCAGTTTTCCCTCTGTTTTTGAAGGAAGGACACAGACGTCCTGCAGAAAATCCTTCACGGCTGTAGCCAGTGGAGATTTCCCTTTACACCAGTCCTCAGGTGTGTTTCATCCTCCCGAGAGAGCCAGCCGGCCAGGAGATAGGAGCAGGCACTGAGTTCTAGCTTTAGCCCATTCTCTCCTGGAATAAGGAACTTTGGTCCTCTGGGTACCTACTTGCGTTTTATTGTTCTTGTTTGCAAACTAGGTACTGCCTGGGAGCCACTCAGAGCAAGAGCTGCAGAGAAATGTCTTCTGTTTAAAGTAGAACATGCCAGGACCCATGGGTCTGTGTCAGGTATACTGGCCCAGGTCCTCCCCTAGGTGTGGATATGCCCCTCAGTTCCTGAGCTGATTGACAGCTTTCGGTGTCTGGTATCCCAGAGGAAATCCAGCCCATCTGTCACTGAGGGCTCGGTGCTTAATCATCTAGAGTCATCGTAGGGACTGGTAGCCTGGCTGATAGTCATGCCTTCATCCTGCAGAGTAGATGGTTCATGCATGTTCACCCTGCCCATTGCCTGGTCAGTATAAAACAAAGGGACTTTGAAGTGACTATTGTACCCAGGCCGGGTTCTAATCACTTGACGTCGGCCGGGGGCCCCAAACTGCCACAGCTGAATCTCTGGCACACCTGTCTACTAATGGGAAAGAGCAAGAAACAGATTCAAAAGCAGGACTTCCCCTCCCTTTCTGAAGGAGGATCGCAGGCTCTTTGCTGACAGGGCAACCTGTCAGGCTACAGGGTAGCCTGTAATGGGCTTCCTTCACCAAAGCCCCAGGGCTTGCTTCCTCTGGAAACAGCCAGCTTGTTAGGCAATGGCACTAGTCACTTCATTTCCCACATTATCCCATTCTCATTCCTCATGAGGACCTCTAGCCCTCCGTGGATCTCTCTTCACTCCTTTGGCCTATTTGCACACTAGGTCCTCTCTGGGGTCCATCCCATATTGTCTCTCAGAGGAATATGCTTGGAGATCAGCTGAGGAGATCCTTGTGACTGTGCGATAGGTTTGGCCACAGGGCCCCTGGCAAGTTGATGTCCAAACCATGCAGGCATTCAGAGGCCTGGAGCATGGGAAGGGTCCAGGTTTGAATCTGTGCACTTCTACTGGGTCAGAGGACTGGGAAGGCAGCCGGCCCCTCCTTTCTGGGCTGAGGGGACATGAAGGGACAGGGCCCCTTTCCAGACTGATCCCATGCCCATGGGAAGTATTGATCTTTGGCCCTCCTAATGGACACTCCCTCCCCATGGCTCTAAGTCGAACTCTGTCCCCCGTTTAGACTTAGGAGCCGTGGAGCTGTCACACACTCCTCTCGATAAATGAAAGGAAGGAATAAATGGAAGGACCTTGTAGCCCTTCATTGAGATTTTGACCAGCTTACTCTGTGGAGAGAACTGCTAGGAATGGGAGATTCCTCTTGCATCTGAGGCAGGGGATATCCAGAACGATGTGTGCATGATTGTTCCTTTACCCAGCTGCCCCAGTGAAACTCAGTGAGGAACACTGACAAGGGAGGCTGCCTGGTCCCTGATGTCCAGCACTGGCACAGACATGAAGACCCCCCACCACAGCAGCCCTTTATGTGGCTGACATGAAGACAGTGGCCCTTTAAGATCCCTAGGTAAAGCTGTGGAATCACAGGATGCAAGGTTGTGCAAGGGAGCTCAGGCTTCTGCCATTCCTGTTGGTCTGTCCATCCCCAGTGTATACTCTTGACTCATGAGGCATCCTCCTGTGAGCCAGGAACATGACTCCCCTATTTCCCAATGAAGACCCTGGAGTTCCAACAAGGACTGGTATATTCCTGCGACTCTAGACTCAGCGTCCAGTGCTCTGACATGTCCTTCCCTATACCAAGGCCTCACCAACCTCGGTCTCCAAGACTGTCTTTGCTGTCAAAGACTTCCAGCGAGTATAAAGCATTTCTCAAGCCAATCAGACCCCAGTGAGTCATGGATGAGTGCTTAAGGCCAATGGACCCGTGATGCTTCTGTGGTACTCTGTAGAAACATAATACTCTACAGGAGTGCACTCAGGGCTTTTCTTTTGTAGCTGTTGAGTAACCTATCGGGTGTTAGCTCCTCATCATTCCAGGTGCCCACAGTGTTGGCCTGTAGTGCCCTAGTCCTGTCCCATGGTACCTGGGCCAAAGATGGCCCTGGGTCCAGCCAAACCTACGAACATTAGGACATCCTTGCCCAGTTTTGGATCTCAGAGCATGCAGTGAAGAAACTGAATGCAGCTGCCCCATGGTAGAGCTCTCTCTAACCTCTTTCTTCTTTCTCTCTTCTCACTTCCTCAGAGTTTGATTTTTCTTGAACACATCATCAGTATGTGTGTGCCTGTGCACATGTGGCGATTTCGATAGTAAAATGACCCCAAATGGAGAGCAAGTGGGCATGATTCCTTCCAAAAGACTAGAGTCCCTCATTTCTAAAGCACACATGATTGGAAGGATTTGAGCTATGGCCTAAAAAGGCAGAGTCCAGCCTTCTCCTCTGCCCTCTTTCCACCTTCTGCCTTCTGGGCCAGTCCTAGTCTCTCAATCATTTCGGATACCCCACTGTACCATGAGAGCTTGCGTACATAACCCAAAAAGCCAGTTCTCCAGAGCATGTGACGTCAGGCTCCATTAAGCCCGGATAGGGTGTCAGGTGGGGAGTGTTCATCCACCCCTGTATATGTACTATACCGGTTTCCTTTAGACAGGCCTAAAACCCTGCATAAAGCGGCAAGTACTTGGAGCCAATGAGGAAAATCCAGGTGTGTGTCCACCACCAAGTATGCAGGACATCACTCTCCCAACAGTGCATGAGTGTGCTCCCTGCCTTATCAGGCATGGTAATGTGGCAAAGCCTCTGCTCAAGAAGTAGGTCTTAAGCAACCACCTACTGTTCCCAGTAGACAAGGCATGGATATCAAGCAGACAGGAGCACTATATCTCAGGATCATAGAGTCTACGTCCCCAGCTGCCTCTGCTGTTAGGCACACAGAGATGTGTCTTTCAGAAAGATACAGATCCTTGCCAAAGTCTCACAGTGCTGCAATGGTAAAGTTCTGCTGTGGTAAAGGGTGAGTTTGGGCACCTGCAGTCGACGTCAAAGCAACAGTGGCACAAACAGAATACACACGTGTTTCTTCTTCATATAAATATAGACTAGCTCAGATGTGGCTAGTCTGTACCTGATTAGGGATTGCCCACCATGGGAGATCATATAGTATTGACCTCCCTGCTCTAACATCTCAGTAGAGTATTTCCTTTCTTAGAATTAAAAAAGAAACAGAATCTATATACTTCACGCATGCTGGTGTGGCTAGAACATCAACTCATTTACATAAAAATTCATTGGGCCTGAAAAACATTTTTTTTCATCAATTATAAAGTGAATTCAGATAAACTAGAACTGGAACATTGAGCTATACTTTTGTAAATTGATCAAGTAATCGAAATGTTTTATGAGTTTTCCCTGCAAAACACTTTATCCACAGACATCGTCTGTTCCTATGTTTCTGATTTCAATGTTGGCAAAGCACAGCACCGAAACATAATTGTGTGTGTGTGTGAGCTACGTTTTCCAACATAAAATGTGTGAGTAAGGACAGCAGGCTCCAAATGGAGGTGTAAAAGTAGCAAGGCTAAATCATCTGCTATTAAAATCCTAGTTTTTTTCCAAATATTTATTTGATTCTTGTTAGTTAACCTACAGTGCAATATTTGTTTTAGGATTAGAATTCAGTGATTCCTCACCTACAGACAATGCCCAAGGCTCATCCTAACAATGCCTCCTCAGTACTCCTCACCCATCTAGCCATCTCCCACCCACTCAGAAAATGAAATCCATCAATTGATCCCATTGACAATTGCATCAAAGATACTCTGTAAGAGACTTAGAAATCAACCTAACCTAAGACGCATTTGATCCATATTCTGAAAACTTATGAAGGCAACAGAAGAGGACACCAAGAAAGACAAAACATCCCATGCTCATGCCTTGGAATTACAAACGTGGTTTAAAGGTATATACTACCCAAAGTGATCTACACATTTAAGGCAATCCTTATCAAAATACCCCCAGCATCTTTCACACAGGTAGAACAAACAATCCTAAAATTTGTATGGAATCACAAAACATCCCAAAGTGCGAAAGTAATACTGAAAACGAAAAGGAAAGCTGCAGGTATCATAGTGGAACATATTCCAAACACCATTTAAAAGAAGAAAGAGAAAGAAAAAATTCTAATGACTTATTGTGACCGACTCACTTATTCCAAGAATGCTTGTTTTCATTTTGTCTTTATGCTCTTAGGTCAGCAGTAATATCATAAAATCAAATGTTTGACCCTCAAATATTTAGAATAAATAAAGAAAAAAATGAGAGCAGAATGTTTTCATGAAGTTTTGGTGTTTCTTTATGACATTTCCTCATCAGAAGTGTTTCAAAATATTCAAACTCCTCATTTCTAGCTGATAGTAGAATTGGACACGGTTCAGAAGTCACAGATGAGAGACTGCCTTTAAGGTGAATTTAGGTATTTCTACATTTGTGTCAGCTATCACTTACCTGTTTGGAGATCACACAGTATTACTCAAAGCTCAACCTCTGGAAGGCACCCTACTTTGGTCAAATATGTTATTTTAAAGTCTATGTAGCAGAAGACAAAAAATAAATAAATAAAAACAAAACAAAACAAAACAAAACAAAACAAAAACAGAGTGATGTGTTCCTGTGGTTTTAATGCAATCCAAAGACGGGTATCATGCTACCAAGCAATCAGGTTCGATATTAGTGGAGCGGAATGTAAAACCCAGATGCATGTCAATGCAGGTGATGCTGAAAAGATCCCACCTCACTTCAGGGGCAAGAAGAGACTGAGATCACAGGTCAGAATCAGGAGGGACTGGACTGTCCTCAGACAGTGACAAGAAAATGCTAGGTATGCTGCTCCTCTGGTGAGGTGCTCCCACACAGCAATTTGCTTTTGATGTTGGACAAGAAAGATGGTTCTTCTGTTTCTGAGAACTCAGTGCTTGGCAGGATTGTGTCGGCACATATGGTCATTCCCGGCTCTCTACCCACCTCCTGGAAAGCCTGAACATCCTTCATTCTGAGATACTAACGGCTTGTCCCTCTTGTCCTTGCAAAGTCCATACTTTAAAGAGGTAAGGCTAAGAAAAAGTCAAGCCGATAACTCCAAGACTCAGAGCCCATTTCCACAGACTTGGCCAGGAGCCAGACAAGAGCCGCCCAAATCACCACTGTTCTATCACTGAAGAAAGGAATGGCAAAGAGCGGCAGCCCTTTTGCACACAGGGCTCCTAAGCATGCAGCTAAAGGATGCTCCCCTTAGAGCTGGCCCACTTAAGTTGGTGATGACGCCAACCTTGCCTAGGGAAAAGTGCTAGTGATTCCTGGGAAGCTTTCAACCATTTTCATCAGAGATGAAGACATTTGGCTCTTGGTGCCTGCCTTCAGATGCCTTTGCTCTTGCATTAAGGAGGATCGCATTAGGGGACATTCAGAGACATCATGTGGGAGCATTTTCTGATTTTAATCATGGACTCGGGACTAGTTCCCAGTCATGTGGGATGGCCTGGGCAACAGGAGACCACGGAACTCGTCTGCAAGCTCTACCTTGGCCAACAGACACACAGGGCTCTTGAAACTGTTCAGCACAAGACGTTTGCGTGTGCACAGGGGCAGATGATGTTGGGAAGGATCCGATCTCATTCCTGGAGCTGGGGCCTAGGGTGCAATTCAGGAGCTACAGGGCTGTCACTCAGCACCCAGCAATTCCCGGAGAGCCTGCACTCACACCGTGTATCATCATATAGTGGTCAATTTCTAATCTCAAAAATGAAACATTGACTTCCTGCCAGTAAGAACTCTGGGTTTGAAAGGATTCTATAGGCTTAGGACCATTACCTTGCTCTCTGTCCACCCCTTTCAGGAAAGCCTGAACTACCTACCTCTTGAGACACTCAGGGTTCACTCGCCAGGCAGGTGAGGGCACAAAACTACTCAGAGTCTGAAAAACCAGAGCCCGAATCAGCAGACTTGTCAGGAGCAAGATCCTTGTGAGTCACAACTGTGTCTTTCCACAGATAGGCGGGGCTTCAAAGCTGGTGATGGCTTGACACAGTCCAGACCTTATTGAAGTTCAGGTGCATGACTTTTGCCTGCACAACTCCCTGCTCTAGCTAGTGGATGCTCCACTTCTCAGGCCACAGGTCTTTCTTAGTCCTTGGACACCAAGTTTGGCCAGGGGATTGTGCTAGTAACATGATCTAAGGCTTCATTCTGGTCTCATCTGACAGGAAGAATTTGAGCCCTCAGTGTATCCTTTTCAATTCTCTTCCACTTATTCTCACCGTGGGTTCACTGGGAGACATTCGGTGCCAGAGTCTGGCAGCATTTTCCTCCGATTTTAATTGCGGAGTCGTGCCAAGTTCCCATAAGTTTGGAATAGCTTTAGGAACAAGTGCCCCTGGACTCTTGGCCAGATCTTCCTAGGGAACAGGAGATATTGGGGACTTGAGTGTGTTAAGCACAGGAGGATTGCTTGTGGGTTGGGGACACAAACCCTATATTCGGACACAGTTAGCCTCACTTTGATGGTAAAAGCTGATGGAGATGGTGTCTTCAGGGCCTCAGTCAGAAGTAAAAAAAAAAAAAAAAGTCACATAGACTGGGCTGATTAATCCCAGGGAACCTACATGAAGTCTGTCTTCTACCCCCACAACCAATTCCTGACATCAAGGGGAAATTGTGCCCTTCTGAAAACTTGGGGCATCGAAGTCTTCTGTTTGTGCAGTGACTACTCCTGTGCTCTGTGCCCCTGCCATAGACTGCCTGGACATACTGCTTTCTGAGACTCTAAAGGTTCCTGCGTGTCCACTCTGTTTCCATAGCAGGTGAACATGAAAGAAACTACTCAAAAACTAACAACTCAGAACCTGGTCCCACAGACTTGGGTGTCAGTCCATAACGAGACTCTCCCCTCCAAATCATACTGCTTTTCCCCGGTGGTAGGAACAGCTGCACAGCTGGCAAGTGCCCAAGCCCTCCTACACTGCTGCGTTCAAATGTAGGGTTTTGATGCTACTTTAGGACTCCCAGGTGAAGGTAAAATACGTTCCGTTTCTCTATGGCCCACAGATTTTCCTCAGTCCTAGGAAATCAAGCTGCCCTGGGAAATGTGCCAGGCAATTCATCCACGACTTTCTTCCCTTATCATCTGAGACAAAGAATTTGGACCAAAGTTCATCCCTTCCAATTCCCTTGATCTTTTTCTCACCAGGTGTTCCTGCGAGGGACTGAGAGTGCGAACCTGCCAGGATTTCTCTCAGATTTGAATTGTGGAGTCCTGCTAAGTTCCCGGAAATCCAGGATCACTTGAGCAATGGGTTGTCCATGGGCTCACCTGGGACACCTATCTTGGCAACAGAAGGCCATAAGGCTCGGAAAGGGGCACATGTTATTGGGAGGGAGCCATCTCACTTCTGTGCAAGGGGAAATGAGGAACAGGGGTCAGAGTCAGGAACCATGCGGTTTTGACTCAGAGAGTGCCCAGCATTCACCACCAGCTAATTCGTGGTGATTCCCAAGGGCAGGGAGCCCTCCTTTACTGAGACCTCTGTGCTTGGCAGGCTTCAGTTGGCCTGGGGGGGAGGGTGGGTTGGTTCCCCTGATCCCACTAGCCCCTGTGACGTTCCTGCATTCTGAGAAGGTGAAGTCTCAGCATGAGCACTGTTTTTCCCCAGATGTTCAGGGCACACAGTCCATTCAAGGCCTCTGGGACCAGAACCAAATTCCATAGACATGGGTGCCAACCAGCACTAAGAAGCCAACATTCAGATAGATCACTAGTGCTCTACCCACTGAATGGAAGAGTAAGGCAAGAGCCAGAAGCCTTCCTGTCCTATCTAGATCAAGATGCAGTGTTTTTGTGGCTGGTGCTGCCTTTCATCCCAAACCCCCAGGTGTTTCCTTCTTACTCTCAGGAAACCATGCTTGCCTAGGAATCTTGTCAGCAGTCCCAGCTTCATTGCATTTTCGCCTGAGCTGAACAACTTAGGCCCTCAGCATGTTGCTTCTGATTTATTATTAATACTATTATTAATGTGAAGAATGCCTGTGTATATACCAAGGGCTTGGGCAAGGTAAAGTCAGTTCACAATTTCCAAGGAGGCTTTCATATGCTAAGGACTCACATATTACTCTAAGCCTACCAATGTCAACCTAAAGTTGTTTTGGCCTCTAGCAAAACATTTACATGAAGACAATTAGGAGTTCCTGGAGAAACATTTTCCTCTACCAGCCTCAAGTCTTTGTCAATGGGCTGCAGCTGACAAGGAAATTAAAATTTATTTTAAATGTTTATTTATTTTTGTCAGGGAGACAGAGAGAGGGTGGGGGGGTGGAGAGAGCGAGAGAGAGAGAGAGAGAGAGAGAGAGAGAGAGAGAGAAGGAGAGAGAGAGAGGTGAAGAGAGAGTTTTAAATTTTATGTCCAGACAGCAGCTCTGCCTTAGTTTGAAGCTAAGTTCTTTTTCTGTTAATCAATGGACAGATACCGGGTTAAAGATAGCCGACCTGGCCTTCTGCCGATTGTGGACCATTGATAAGAGATACAATTGCTGAGAATTCTGTTTTGCTTTCTGTTTGCTGTAAACATTGTAAAACTTTTTCTGAGGTTAGTCTGACATGTATTAGTTTGAGTATCTGGCATTTCTCACTTGTGTAACTTGCTTCCCTCACATTCTTCCCCTTCCCCCTTTATGACATGCATTAGTTTGTGTAACTGGCTTTGCTCACATTCTCCCCCTTCACCTTTCGGACATTCATTAGCTTGAGCGGACATTTATTAGCTTGAGAACCTTGCTTCCCTCACATTCTTCCCCTTTCCCCTTTCCGATATGTATTAGGATAATTAACTTTTTCACATAATGGACAGAGACTTCCTGAAAAAGAGCAAAGAACCCCCAATCAGAGGGCAGCATATGTTCGTATTTCAAATATCGACCAATCAGTCACCCCATAATCTGAAACCTTCCTATACTATTTGTCTCTGTCTATAAAAATGCTGTACCAACCCTGTTCGGGGCCTTTTAGCATTACTGGCAGCAGTATGCAAAAGGACCAGGATCGATCCTGAAATAAAACGGCCCTTGCCACTTGGCTTTGACTTTCGACTCTGGTGGTCTCTTGTGGGCGGATTCGAGAATTTGGGCACAACAAGAGGGAGACACAGAATCTGAAGCAGGCTCCAGACTCTGAGCTGTCAGCACAGTGCCCCTCTGGGGTAGAACAGAGGAACTGTGAGATGATGAGCTGAGTTCAATTCGGAGGCTTAAGGGCCTCCGCCACCCATGCACCCCAGCAAATGCCGTTTTATCTGCCATTTCCTTCTTGCCTTTGTTCCTGCCATCACTATGGAGGGCAGATGATGTTGGGGCTCTGGAAAACTGAGTCTCTAGGTGCCTGGAGTTTAGGGCCCTGCCTTGTTCTTGTAATTTACTAAGATCCTTGGCAACTGATGGAGGCTCTATCAGTTTCACCACTGGTTTTCTGTCCTTTCCTTTGCCTACGGGCAGCCAGGAGAGCCTGAGGAATGTCACACAGGTCTCTCCGGGGGTTGTGGGCAGGTAATGCTAGCTTGAGTTTGGCCCTCAGCTTTCCTTCTGGCCCGTCATCAAGCAGAAGGATGATTCCCAATGCCCCAGCCCACGTGTGATTGTTCATTCCAAAAAGAGCGAGCTTGCCAGGAGATTGTGCTATTCTCTTTATCCGCAGAATCATCCCATTCTCCTCTGAAATGAAGAATTTCAGCTTTCTGTGTATCCATTCCCATGCGCTTGCTCTTTTTGGAAGCAAGTCCCCACTGTGGGGAATTCAAGGCCAGGCCTAAGAGCAATGTCCCCTCATTATGATTGAGGAGGCTGGCCATGTCATCCTGACTCTGGCCTAGGGTGGGCCAAAAGCCCCTTGGGACTTGCCCTTGAGATATATTTGGACAAGAAAAAGACATAGGGCGCTTGAAGCTGCCAGTCGAAATGTGAGTGTGTAGGCAAAGCCAGAGAATTGGGAGGAAGCATCGTCACTTCTACGGAGAAGAGCAACAGAACTCATCAGTTTCTTTTCAGTTTTATCCTAATGTGTACTGAGTCTTTGACCCATGCTGTATCCATTCTGAACCCCTAGCTGTTTTCTAAGGAGGTCTTGAGTCACATTGAAATGTGGTAAGGCTCTCACATAAGGAAAGCCTAGGGATTGGTGACCAGCCTCCACTCCATCCCTATGCTAGCCTGCGGCAGTCAGTTTCTGATATCCCCAAAGAATGATTAGCTGCCTGCTGCTGACCTTGTGGGGCTCAGAATCGGTGTTCCCCAGCATGCCTCCCTGCCTGGGCTGCTTGACATGACTTCACATGGAAAAGCAAATGGTTCCCAGATGGCCTTTAGTTTCGAGAAGTGGCCAGTGCATTTCCTGTTCCTGAATACTTCCACGGAGCCAGAGTCCAAACACATAAGTATGAAAACCCGTCCCACCAAAACCACTGGTGACTCTCCACTGTCGGTCGGGGTAAGAAACACACTCGGTGACAGAAGCTTCTCACCCCTTTCTCAAGTCCCAAATGAAGAATTCCTGCAACACCGGTGGCCAGGGTAGCCAGTGGAGGATTCCTTGGGCCCAGCCCAGAGGTGTTTCTCATTCCGGAGACAGCCAGCACTGCCAAAAGAGTGTGCCGTCGCTTCTTTCTCAGATTGATTCCATTCTCATTTGAGAAGGAGGACATGGGCACTCCGGGTATCCATTTCTATCTATTTGCCCTTGTCAAACTAGGTCTTCCCTGTGAGACATTCGTGGCCAGTGTCCAAGAGAGATCTCCTCTGCTTGTAACTGGACAGTTGCATTGAGCTCAACTTACTCAGGGATAGGTTGAGCAACGGGGTCCCTTGAGACATGCCTTTCTAACACTATATTGACAAAGAGAGGACTAAGCCATTGAGAGGTGCCCAGTAGAGAATTTCTGCCCATAGGTCAAGTCCAGAGGACCAGGGAGGGTGCTTCTGGGCCTCCCTGGTGGGGCCAGAAGACGCTTAGGTCCTCCTTTCACTCTCAGCATTATGCTGTCCTCATCTTCAGTGAAGACTTGGGGCCGTTGATGCATCCATTTCCAACTCCTTGCACTTTTTCTACCTAGACATTCGCCCTGGAGAATCAGGGCCAGAGTGTAAGAGCCAGGTCCTCTCTTGTCAAGGGGGGAGCCCAACTGGGAGAAAAGTTGGGCATCATGGGCCCACCCACAGAGCTTGCCTTTCAGCCTTAGCCCTGGCCACAAAAGACACAGGGCACTTGAAGGAGCCCAGCACAGAATGTTCGCATGTAGGCAGAGACAGAGGTGTGGGATGGAGCCCGCCTCAGTTCCATAGAAAGGGGAATTGGAGCTAGGCACGGCACTCTCTATATCCTATATCTCTCCTAAAATAAAGAGCTCTGGGCCTCCATATGATCCCACTGAGGTTTTGGGTCACACTCAGGAAAAATGGAGTTGTCAGACACATGAAAAACACTCAGGGATTCATGGAGAGCTCCCCGTCACTGCCTGTGCTAACCCAGAGGTATCCATTTCTGATATCCCAAAGAGAATATCGCTCTCCATGTACTGAAAATGTGGTGCTCTGCAGCCTGCAGGGGGCATGGTGATGAGTACCCTGATGGTGTCCCTCCCCGGGCTCATTGTCTTGCCTTCCTTCTGAGAGGCAGAAGGCCCTCAGAGGGGCACTTTGCTTCCAGACATGGGTCAGTGCACAAAGAGCTCAGTCAGGGACGCCTGCACCAGAGCTTGGGTGCAAACCCTTGAAGGTCAGCAGGGACACTGACCTTGAATCCCTGCAGGAACATTGCATCTCTACTTGATGGACAGGGCAGGAGAAAAGCCCATGGCCAGAAGAATTCCTGGCTTACCGAAGTTCTGGATGAACAATTCTTGCAGTAGGGGGTTGGACGCTCTGGTGGGCCTTCAGGGCCAGAGCCTAAGAGTGACTCAGTCTCGTTTTACCAAAGAACTAGGGTCAAGTGCCCTGGACTCTGGAAGTCTTTAGGCTACGGGGCCTGTCACCACTTGTGCCTTGAAACTATGCGAGCATCAGGAAAGCTAGTGTATGCATTGGAGGGGCCCAGCATGGAATGTTTGCATGGAGGGAGGCCAGTAAAAGTTAGGAGAAAACTAGTCCTGCTTCTGCAACAAGGAAACACTGAGCTCTACAGTACATTTTCAGTTGTATCCCATTCTCCTCTGAATTCCAAATGAAGATTTCCTCTGGACTGGCCTTCCGGGTAAAACCAGTCGTTTTTTCCCTTTCCCTAGGGCAAAGTTGCTTCCTGTTCGGCAGATGGCCAGCTTTCAAGAGATTGCACTCGTCCCTTTCTTCTCAGCTTGATCACTGTCTCACAGGAAAAGAAGAAACGTGGCCCTCCATGGGTCCATTCTCATCACAAGGACACCTCGAAATCCCCAAACTGAAAAATGAAGAGATTAAGACTCTGTCTGGGAACAGTCTGCATGCAAACCTTCTCTCATCCAAAGGACTAAGGGGTGGCAGTGCAGACACACACACGGCCAGAACTTGTCATCACTCATGAGACTTGGAGAATGATGAGAAGGAAGCACCCAGCGCAGTGTCCTATCATCAGGCTGTATGTGGAAGTAGAAAGGCCTGTGGGCTTAGCCACGGGAGTCCCCTGAACAACTACACCTGAGAGGCCTGTGAGCAAGAAGCCTGCCTGCATTGTTTCTTTGGGAGCCAGTGATTTCTGCATTGTTCTATCTCTGCCACAATTCCCATCAGTTGAGGGAGGCAGCAGTGCTTGAGCTGTAGCCATTGGATTCTGAGGGCTCTTGCTCAGGAATCTGCGATGAAGACTTGCTTCCTTAATTCCTGGCAAAAGCTCTTCCAAGGCTGACCCTTCCCGGTTCATCCTGCCCATGTGTAAAGTGTCTGCTTCACACAATGAAGACAAGTCAGTCATCAGGTCAGGGAGGCAAGCTGGCTCCCCCTCACCCTGAACAGCACAGCAGGCCAAGCACTGAGCACAGCAAGGGGAAAGAAATGGGAGCCAGACGGGTCAAGGCTGGACATTTCCAGTGGGAATGGGGATGCACTGGGAAAGAGGACGTCTTGCTTCATTATCCCTCGGCCCAGGAGGAGGCCAGCGCCCTGCCCAGATCCCTGGCCCAGGCTACGCACCAAACATCCTCTGCTGGTCCCCTTCAAATGCCCTGGGGCTCTGAAGGGCCACATACCCTTGAACCCAGTGAGCAAAGGAAGACAGAGCCCTGTGGTGAAACCTCTCCCCCAGTCACAAGGACTGGACCAGACAGAGGCTAGGACTCTTGGAACCCTAACTCTGAAGAAACAGTCATGAGAAGAACCTTGTTTCTGCAAGAGAGTAAACATGTGTCAAGATGGATCAGGAGGGCCCGGAGTTCTGCAGACTTGGGATGAAGAACAATATGGAAAAGGGAGGGCCCAGCACCAGCCAATGGCACTCTGGCCCTAACAAGAAGCAGCAGCAACACGAGATGCCTTGGACAACGGCGCCCTCTCTTGTCTCCATCTGGAGGTCCTGTGAGCAGCAGGCCTTTTTCCTTGAGAAGGATCTAGAGAGCCCTGGGACTTGGTCTGCTTTTCCCATCATGAAGTGGAGTAGGCAGAGACAGTGCTGGAGCTGGGAGCTTCCCCGAGCCGTAGCTCCAAAGTGGAGAGGGACATTGGCGCCCTCTTAGCGTATAAGGCTTTTCTGGGCTGACCGGCTTCTGGAGCCTTCTGCTCCAGTGTGAAGGGTCTGCTTTTCATAAGGGACACACCTCATTCGGGCAGAGCAAGGAGGCGAGCTGGCTCCACCCCCATCTCCCCTCCCCCAACCCCTTGCTTCAAACAGCCAAGCACCAAGCTCAGGAAGAGGAGGGCTATTCTCCTTTAGGATACCCAATGCTCATGGCCGTTACTGAGCAGAGGACACAGCTCCCGTGGATGCCCATCCATGGATGCCTGCTCAGTGAATGCCAGCTCTATGGCTCCTAAGGATGAATGAAGAGGCAGTCAAAAGCACAGAAATGACTTCAGCCAAGATCAAAGGGCGTGCAATATTTCTATCTGATGGGAAGGCATTCCATGTGCAATGCAGATGTTTCTCTTCAATTCCCCTAGGCCCAGCAAGGAAGCCAGCTCCTCGCTAATACACCTGGCCCAACCTACCCCCAAACAGCTGTCGGCTGGGCCCCTTCTGACGTCCTAGGGCTCTGGATGTCCACGTTGTCTTGAAACCCAAAGGCCTGAGCTCCTTTCTCTCCAGCTTTCCCACAGTCATAAGGGCTTGTCCCCACTGGGCACCTGCAAGCCAGAGATAGCACTCTGCAAGACTGAAGTTGTGTGCATCCCAAATGAACCTTGATGGACGATAAACCTGTGTCATGAAACTGGCTCCACTGAGGCCCAGAGCTCTTCATGTTAAGATGAACATGACTAGCACAACGTATTCACAAGCAAGCTGGCTCAGGAATCCCAGGGACCTTTTGTGGACTTTCGCTACACGAGTGTTGCAAAGGATGCTCCTTGGAGCTCTGTGAGCAAGAGGCCCATATTCTTCCTTAAGAAATAGAAGGGAACATTGGCTTCTGGTGCACTTCTGCCCATCGTATCCATCGAGAGGGGCAGCAGAGGCTCTGAGGTATGAAGAAGGTTCTTCAGTTGGGACGATCAAGAGGTGGGAACGAGGCCTTGGTGCAGCATATATTCAAAAGGCTTTCTGGGGGCTGCTCAGGTCGTGGAGCATGCTGCACACACACAGACTATCTGTTCTGCCGAATGAGGGTAGCTCCAGCCATTAGGGGCAGGGTCCATGTGACTACCCATTCCCACGATACTGTGGCCTTCCCAGCACCAAGGGCTCAGGGACAGGGAAATTCGCTGTCCACTGGGCTACCAGACTCTGAGAGCCCCACATTGGCTGAGGAAGGGCTTGGAAACTCCCCTCCCTTCCAGGGACATTGCCTGGTGTAGGGGACAGACACAGGGTCTCCCTGTGTGTGGACTGAGACCAAGTTAGGGGAGCAGCCTTGGCAGAGGAATGCCAATAAGGTGAGTTGAGCCGTGCATTCAAGTGGGCATAGAGGAAACCGAGGGAGGAGACCAGCACTCTCCCTTCCCCTCATCCCACACGGAAGGTAGGATCCACCCCCAGCCTCTGGCTTAGCCTTCCCACGAGCATTCCCCCTGTCTGCCTGCACACACTCTGGGTTTGCAGAGCGCCACATCATTCTGAAACCAAATTCAGAAGGGACGATGCAACACCTCTATCACCATCACAAAAACACCACCCAAGCCCCAGGCTGAAACACCATCTCGAAATAGTCTCCATGTAAACTGCCTTTCATCCAAAGGGCTCAGGGGTGGCAATGCAGGCACACACACTCCCAGAGTTCTTCATGAACACATGATTTGGAGAACGTTGAGGACCAAGTACCCAGTGCATTCTCCCATCCACCAAGATGTATTCAGAATAAGAAAGGCCCGTGGGCTTAGCCAAAAGAGCACTCTGAAGGACTGCACGTGGGAGCTCTGTCAGCAGGAAGTCTGCCTTCTTTCTTGAGGAGGCAAGATTTCTGGCTTGGTCTCTCCCCGCCACTTTTCCCATCAGTTGAGGGAGCCCGCAGTGCTGGAGCTGGAGCTACTGGGTTTGGAGGACTCGTGCTCAGGAATCTGCAACAAGGGCTTGGCTCCCTAATTCCTGGCAAGGGCTCTTCCAATGCTGACCCCCTCCTCGTCCATAGTGCCCCTGTGCAAACTGCGTGCATCCCAGGATAAAGGCAACTCAATCATCCAGGTCAGGAAGTCAAGCTGGATGGCCTTCATGCTCCTCAGCAGAACAGGCCAAACACCAAGCACACAGGGACATCTTCTCGGGTCATCTTTCCTTTGGTAGAGCAGAGCCTGATAGCCCTCCCTGAGCACAGGAGCAGAGGGTGCTTTTGCGGGCTGCCCAGGCCTGCCAGCCGTGTAAGTGACAGCTCCATGACTCCTAAGAGAGAGACAAAAAAAAAAAAAAAACAAAACAAAATGAGCGGAAATACCGCAAGGGGAAGGAAATAGGCACCTGCTGGGCCAAAGCTCGATATTTCCAGTGGAAATGGCGATCCGCTGGGAAAGAAGATGCCTTGTTTCATTTGCCCTCGGCCCAGAAGGAGGCCAGAGCCCTGCACGAACGTCTGGCCCGGCCTGGGCACCAAAAAATCTCTGCTGGTCCCTTTCAAATGCCCTGGACCTCTGAATGGCCACAGACTTTTGGGACCCAGTTAGTTAACGGAGAAAGAGCCCTGTGGCCAAACCCCTCCCAGATCACAAGGACTAGACCAGACGTCCAGTTGGAAGGCAGACAAGAGACTCTTGAGACGTTGACTGAGACGATTGGCGGGAAGAATCTTGTTTCTGCAAGAGAGTAAAGATGTGTCAAGATGCATAAGGAGGGCTGGAGTTCTGCAGCCCTTGCATGAAGAACAGTATGGAAAGGAGAGTATATGTCGCATCCCTCCTAGCTCCCAGATGGGTTTACACACACTTGTAACTTAGTGACCCCAGATGTTAGTTGAATGCTGCATTCCCCAAAGCGTTGTTGGACAGAGTTGAGTATATGGCACTTCCCTCCACGTTCCCCCCATAGGTTTTCTAAAAGTACTCACATAGTGAATCAAGATATTAGTTGAAGGATGCATTCCCACAGTGTTGCTTGACACAGTCGAGTAGCACCAGCTGCTGGCATCCTGCCCCTTAGAAGATGGCACTTCCCTCATAGTTACCTGCAAAGGATTTCAAACACTGCTAAGAGAGTGAAACAAGATGGTAGGTGAATGAAGCATTCCCCACCGTGTCGTTTCACAAAGATGAGTACGTGGAACTTTCCTCAGAGTTCCCCGCATGAGTTTTCAAACAATACTACCTTAATGAAACTAGATAATATTTGAAGGATGCATTCCCAAAGAGTTGTTTGACACAGTTGAGTAGAGGGCACATCCCTCCTAGTCCCCGGATGGGTTCTCCAACATTACCAACTTAGTGAAACCTGAGACCAGATGAATGTTGCCTTCCCCACAGTGTTGTTAGACCGAGTTGAGCATACGTCACCTCCTTCCTAGTTCTCGGATAGGTTTCAAACACCACCAACTTATTGACTCTAGCGATTTGAGGAATGCTGCATTCCCCACCGTACTCTTACGCAGAGGTGAGTCTATGTCACATTCCTCCTAGTTCCCGGATGGGTTTACACACACTTGTAACTTAGTGACCCCAGATGTTAGTTGAATGCTGCATTCCCCAAAGCGTTGTTGGACAGAGTTGAGTATATGGCACTTCCCTCCAAATTCCCCCCATGGGTTTTCAAAAAGTAATCGCATAGTGAATCAAGATATTAGTTGAAGGAAGAATTCCCACATTGTTGTTTGACACAGTTGAGTAGAAGTCACATCCCTCCTATTTCTCGGATGGGGTTTCAAACACTGCCGACATAGAGAAACTAGAGATTAAATAAATCATGCTTTCCCCACAGTGTTGTTAGACCAAGTTGAGCATATGTCATATCCCTCCTAGTCCCCGGATGGGTTCTCCAACACTACCAACTTAGTGATACCGGAGACTAGATGAATGTTGCCTTCCCCACAGTGTTGTCAGACTGAGTTGAATATATGTCACCTCCCTCCTAGTTCCCGGATGGGTTTCAAACACCACGAACTTATTGACTCTAGCGATTTGAGGAATCCTGCATTCCCCACCGTATTGTTACACAGAGCTGAGTATATGTCGCATAACTGCTAGTTCCCAGGAGAGTCTTCAAACACCACCAGCTTATTGACTCTAGCGATTTGAGGAATACTGCATTCCCCACCGTACCCTTAGGCAGAGTTGAGTCTATGTCACATCCCTCCTACTTCCCGGATGGGTTTACACACACTTGGAAATTAGTGACCCCAGATGTTAGTTGAATGATGCAGTCCCCAAACTGTTGTTTCACAGAGTTGAGTATGTGGCTCTTCCTCAGAGTTCCCCGCGTGGGTTTTTAAAGACTACCCACTTAGCGAAACACGATGTTCGTCGAATGATGCTTTCCTCACAGGGTCGATTAACAGACTTGACTGTACGGCACTTTCTTAATTCTTCACATGCGATTTCAAACGCTCTTTTCCTAATGACACAAGAGGTTTGTCGAATGAGGCATTCCCCACCGTGTTGTTACACACAGTTGGGTATGTGGCACTTCCTTCCTAGTTCCTCGCATGGGTTTTCAAAGACTATCAACTAGGTGAAACGAGATGGTAGTTAAATGATGCATTCCCCAAACTCTTGTTGGACAGAGTTGAGTATATGGCACTTCCCTCAGGGTCCCCTGCATGGAGTTTCAAACACTTCTAACTTAGGGAAACAAGATAATAGTTGAATGCTCGATTCCCCACAGGATTCTCGGACAGAGTGGAGTATATGGCACTTCCTTCAGTGTTCCTCGCATAGGATTTCAAAAACCAAGTACTCAGTGACTCATGACGTTCTTTCAAATGATGCGTTCCCCACAGAGATGTGTGACGGGCTTGAGGTACGGCACTTGCCTCCTGGTTCTGCGCATGGGATTTCGCACGCTAATAACTTAGTAAAAAGAGATGTTAGTGCAACCATGCATTCCCCACAATATTGTTTCACAGTGTTGAGTATGTCGCACTTCCCTCCTAGTTCCGCCCATGAATTTTCAAACACTACCATCTTGGAGAAACAAAATGTTGTTTGAAAGACTGTTTCAACGTCCTTCCCAGCAGCGCCTAGGTTTTGACACACTACCACCTTAGTGAGACAAGATATTAGGAGAAGGATGCATGCCCCCAGAAGGTTTTGGACAGAGTGAGGCAGAGTGAGGCATTTGCCTCCTCGTTCCCCACAAGGGTTTTCGAACACTATCGACTTGAAGAAATAAGAGGGCAGTTGATTGCTGCATTCCCCACACACAGTGTTGTCGCGCAGAATGGAGTATGTGGCCCTTTCCTCACAGCTCCTGCATGGGTTTCAAACACTACCAACGTAGTGAAACAAGATGGTACCTGATCGCTGTACTCGCCACAGTGTTGTTTCACAGAGCCGAGTATATTGCCCTTTCCTCCTCGCTTCCTGCATGGGGTTTCAAACCCTAGCACCTTAGTGAAACTAGTTATTAGTTGAACCATGCACTCCCCACAGCGTTTGTTTTGATAGGGCTGAGTATAGAGCCCTCCCTTTGCGGTGCCCCGCATGGGTTTTGAAATAGTGCCATCTTAGTGACACAAGAGGTTGGCTGAATGAGGCATTCGCCACGGTATAGTCTCACAGAGTTGAGTTTATGGCACTTCAATCCTAGTTACAGGCAAAGGTTTTGAAACACTACCAACTTCTTGAAACAAGATGCTGGGTGTAAGATGCATTCCCGACAGTGTTTCTTCACAGCGTTAGGTATGGGGCATTTCCATCCTAGTTCCCCTCTTGGTTTTGCAAACACGACCAAATTGGAACGATAAGATGTTAGTTGAATGATCCAATGCCCGCAGTGTCGTTTCACAGTGCAGTGTATGACACGTCCCACATAGTCCTGCAAATGCTTTTTTAAACAGTACCAAACACAGTGAAACATGATGTTGGTTGAGTAGTGCATTCGCCACAGCATTGTTTCAGAGGTGAGTATATGGCCCTTCCCTCCCAATTCTGTGCATAAGTTTGCCGACATACCAACTTAGTGAAACTGAGATGAGTCGAATGGTTCATTTCCCACAGCGTTGTTTCACAGTGTTGGGTACATGGCACTTCCCTCCTAGTCCCGCGTATGGGATTTCACACGCTACTAACTTAGCGAAACAAGATGTTAGTTGCAGGATGCATTCCTCGAAATGTGTTTGGAGAGAGTTGAGTCCATGGCACTTGCCTCAGAGTTACTCAGATAGGATGTCAAAAACTACTGACACATGACATTCCTGGAATGACGCATTCCCCACAGGGATGTGCGTCCGAGTTGATACTATGGCACTTGTTTTCTCGTTCCATGCATGGGATTTCACACACTACAAACGTCGTAATAAAAGTCCGTCGAACGATGCTTTTCTGACAGTGTATTGTGACATGGCTGTGTATACGGTACTTCCCTCGCGGTTCCGCGGAAAGGCTTTCAAACAAAACCAACTTAGTGACACAAGATTTTAGTTCAATGATGCATTCCCCACAGAGTTGCTTCACAAGACTATGAACTATGTAGCACTTTCCTCCTAGTTTCCCCGTGGGTTTCCAAACAGAACCAACTTAGTGAAACAGGAGTTAGGTTCCACGATTCAAACTCCACAGCCTTGATTCACAGAGATGAGGATATGGCACTTCCCTGCTAGTTCAGAACACGGGTTTTCAAACACTACCAACTTCGTGAGACGTTAGGTGAATGGTACATTCCCCACAGTGTTGTTTCACAGAGGTAAGTATAGGGCAGTTCCTGCCTAGTTTCGAACATTGGTGTTCCACACTATCAACTTAGGGTAGCAAGATATTAGCTGAAAGATGCATTCTGCACAGTGTGATCTCACACTGTACAGGGCACTTCACTCCTAGGTCCCCGTATGCGTTTTCAAATACTCCCAACTTAGTGACTCAGGCATGTGGCATTCCCCACAGTGTATTTCACAGAGTGGCGTAAGTGGTACAGGCTTCCAAGGGTTCCGCATGGGTTTTCAACAACACCAACTCAATGGAAGGAGATGGAAGTTAACGCGTTCCCCACGGTTTTGTCTCAACGAGATGAGGATACGGCAACTCCCGCCTAGTTCCCCGCGTGGGTTTTCAAACCCTCCCAACGTAGTGTCACGAGATGGGAGTCGAATGCTGCATCCGCCACACTGTTGTTTCACAGACTTCAGAAGACGCCACTTCCTTTCTAGTTCCGCGCCTCGGTTTCTCAACAGTACCAAATTAGAGAAACGACATCTTAGTGAAAGGTGCATATCCTACAGTGTTCTTTCACAGAGTTGGGTATCGTGCACTTCCCTCCTCGTTCTGCGTGTGGGGTTTCAAGCACTACCAGCTTAGTGAATCAAGACGTCAATTGAATGATACATTTCCCGCATCGTTGTTTGATAGGCTGCACTCTCTGGCACTTCACTGCTCGTTCCGCACATGGGTTTTTCAAACACAACTAAACATAGAGAAACAAGATGCCGGTTGAGTGGTGCATCGTCCTTAGTGTTGTTTCATGAAGTTGAGTACATGGCATGCCCCTCTCCTTATCCTGCGCATGGGTTTTCAAACACCACCATGTTAGTGAAACAATTTAGTTTAAGCACCCATTCCCTGCCGAGTTTTTTCACTGAGTTGAGTGTGTGGCACTTCCCTCTTAAGTGTTCTACGTGGGTTTCCAAACAGAAGCAACCGAGTGAAACACGGTGTTAGTTCAATGCTGCATTCTCCACAGCGTTGTTTCACAGAGTTGACTCTATGGCATTCTCCCCCTAGTTCCCCGCACGCGCTTTCAATTAATGCCAACCTAATGAATCTCTATGTGACTTGAACGGTGCATTCCCCACAGTTGCGCAACTCTGTTAAACTCTCATGCCACTAACATCTTGTTTAAGGCGGTAGTTTTTGAAAACCCAGGCGTCGTACTAAGAGGGATTGCCACAGTCTCAACTCTGTCAGAGAACACCGTGGGGGAAAGCACCGTTCAACTCACATCTTGTTTCACTGTTAGTAGTGTTTGACAACACAGCAGGGAACTTGGAGGGAAGTACCATATACGTAACTCTGTGAAACAACACTGCAGGGAATGCAACAAACAACTAGCACCTTGTTTCTCTAAGGTGAGCGCGTTTGAAAACTAAAGCGGGAAACAAGAATTCAAGTGCTATATGCTGAACCGTGTCAAGTAATAGAGTGGGGAAAGCTGCATCAAACTAGTAACATGCTTCGCTAGTGAGCTAATGTCTCAAAAGTCATGCACCGGACAAGGAGAGAAGTGACATACGCAACTCCGTGATATATCACTGTGGTGCATGCATGGTTCAACTACCATGCCGTTTCACTATCGTGGTAGTGATTAAAAGCCCATGCACCAAACTACCTAGGTAAGTAGTGCCATACATCGCACTCTGTGAAACAATGTGGGAGATGCATCATTCGACTGATTTCTGGTCCAACTGCTCTGGAAGGGATTGAAAACCCATGCAGGGAACAAGGAATGCTGTACAACTTACGCCACTCTGTGAAATACACTGTGGGGAATGCCACATGCTTGATTGACTAAGCTGGGAGTCTCAGAAACACATACGGGGACCCAAAGGTAAAGTGCGCCATATTCAACTCTGTGAGATAACACTGTGTGGAATGCACCGTTCATCTAACAACTTGCTACACTAAGTTCATAGTGTGGAACATCAACGCTCGAAACTAGGCGGGAACTGCCTTAAACTCCCCACTGTGAAACAACACTGTGGGAAAGGCATCATTCAACTCAACCCTTCTTTCTCTAAGTTGGGCATACATGGAATCCAAAGGGGAAACAAGAATGGAAGTGCTGTATTCTAAACACTGTGAAACAACTCTGTGGAGAGTGTATCTTTTACCTATAACATCTTGTTTTGCGAAGTTGTTAGTGTTTGAAAACCCATGTTCACAACTATGAGGGAAGTTCCAGATACTCATCTCTATGAAACAACTCTTGGACGTAGGTATCAATGAACTAACATCTTGTTTCGCTAAGTTGGTGGTGTTTCCATACTCTCGTTCGGAACTAAGCGGAAGTCCAACGTCCTCAACTCTGTGCAACAACCCTGGGGGAATGCACGGTTCAAGTCACATATAGATTCACTAAGTTGGTATTACTTGAACGCGTGTGCGGGGAACTAGGAGGAGAATGCCCCGTACTCAACTCTGTGATACAACGCTGTGGAGCCTGCAGCATTCAGCTATACCGTGTTTCGCTCAGTTGCTTCTGTTTGGAAAGTCATATGAGCACCTAAGATAGAAGTGCCACACATTTATCCAGAGAAATAAACCGGCAGCGAATGCGTGCTTGGACCAAATTGTTGTTTCACTAACATAGTGGTGTTTGAAAACTCATGCGCTGAGTAAGGAGAGGGACATGCCATACACTCAACTGTATGAAATAACACAAGGGATGATGCACCCCTCAGCTATCATCTTGGTTCCCTAATTGGTGTAGTTTTAAAAATCGACGTGCGGAAGGAGTAGTGAATTGTCATAGACTGCAGGCAGTCAAATATCAGGGTGGGAGATGCATCGTTCAAGCGACATCTTGTTTCATTAAGTTGGTACTGCTTGAAAGCCCACAGGCAGAAAGAAGTGGGACGTGCACCATATGAAACTGTTTGAAACAACACTGTGCGGAATGTACCGCTTACCCAACATCTTGTTTCACGAAATTGGTAGTGGTTGAAAACCCTCGTTCCGAACTAAGGGGGAACTGCAACATACTCAGCTCTATGAAAACGGCACTAGGACGTAGGCATCAATGAACTAACATCTTGTTTCGCTAAGGTGATTCTGTTTGTATAACTTCGTTCTGAACTAAGCGGGAAGTCACATGTACTAAACTCTATGCAAAACCCTGGGGGGATGCATCGTTCAACTGATTTATAGATTCCCTAAGTTGATATTACTTGAAAGCGCCTGCGGGGAACTTAGTGGATAATGCCCTATAGTCAGGTCTCTGAAACAACGCTGTGGAGCATGCAGCATTAAGCTAACACCGTGTTTCACTCGGTTGCTTCTGATTGGAAAGCCAGGTGATCACCTAAGAGGGAAGAGCAACAAACTCAACTGAGTGAAATAATTAGGCAGGGAATGCATGCTTCAAGTAACTTGTTTGACTAACATTGTACTGTTTGAAAACCCAGGCGCGGGATAAGGATAGGGGCATGCCATACAATTAACTCTATGAAACAACACTAGGGAGGATTCACCACTTAAATATCATCTCGTTTCTCTAAGTTCTAGAGTTTGAAATACCGACGTCCGGAACCGACGTGCCATAGACTGCAGCCTGTCAAACTACAGTTCGGAAGTTGCGTCATTCAACTAATATCTTCATTCATTAAACTGGTGCTGCTTGAAACCCCACACGCATTAAGAAGAGGGACGTGTACTATACGAAACTATTTGAAACAACTTGTGAGGAATATACGGTTTACCTAACATCTTCTTTCACGAAGTTGGGAGTGTTTGAAAACCCTTGTTCTGAACTGGGAGGGAAGGGCAACATACTCAACTCTATGAAACAATACTGAGACCTATGCATCATTCATCTAACCTCTTGTTTCGCTTTTGGTGATATTTTTATATCCTTTTTTTTCAACTAAGCGGGAAGTCCCATATTCAACTAGGTTGCAGCAACCCCGTGGATAATGCATAGCTCAACTCTTACATAGATTCCCTAAGTTGGTATTACTTGAAAGTGCGTGCGGGGAACTAAGTGGAGAATGCCCTATAGTCAAGTCTGTGAAACTACTCCATGGAGCATGTCACAATCAGCTAACACCGTGTTTCACTCCGTTTCTTCTGGTTGAATACCTTGTGAACACCAAAGTCGGCAGTGCCACAAACTCAACTCATCGAAATAACGGCACGGAATGCATTCTTCAACTAACTTGTTGTTTCACTAACGTGATAGAGTTTGAAAACCCATGCGCGGGCTAAGGAGAGGAGCATGCAATACAGTCAACTCTATGAAACAACACTAGGGTCGATGCGCCACTGAACTGTCATCTTGTTTCTCTATGTTGGTTGCATTTGAAAACCCATGTGCGGGACTCGGAGTGAAGTGCCGTCGTGTGCAGCTGTTGTGACAACAATGCGGGAGATTCCTCATTCCGCTATCGTCTTGTTTCACTAAGTTTGTAGTCCTCGGACCTTTTACACGCTGAATGAGGAAAGAAGTGCTCTATTCCCATCACTGTAGGATACGCACCTTTCACTAACATTTCAGTTCAAGAATTTGCTACTGCGGTAAACTCAGGCGTGGCACTAGAAGGGAAATGCTCTCTTCTGAATTCTATGAAACAACAGTGTGGGAAGTGCATGTTTCGACTGCCGCATTCGCAACACTTTTAAACACGCTGCGGGGTAGGGACCTAATATCTAGTTACACGAAGTTGGTAGTGTTTGAAAACCCTTGTTCTGACCTGGAGGGGAACTGCAACATACCTGTTCGGCTCTACAAAACAACCCTAAGACGTACCCATCATTGAACTGACATCTCGTTTCTCTAAGTTGGTGGTGTCTACATACCCTTGTTCTGAACTAAGCGGGAAGTCCCATGTACCCAACTCTGTGCAACAACACTGTGGGCAATGCATCTATTAAGTCACCAACAGTTTAGATAAGTTTAGATTAGATTCACCAAGTTGGTATTACTTGACTGCGCGTGCGGGAAAATAGGAGGAGAATGCCACATATTCAACTCTGTGAAACAACGCTGAGGAGTCAACATTCAGTTAACACCCTGTTTCGCTCAGTAGCTTCTGATTGGAAAGCGACGTGAACAAGTAAGAGGGAAGTGCTACATACTCAACTCAGGGAAATAACTGGCAGGGAATGCTTGCTTCAACTAACTTGTTTCACTGACGTGGTAGTGTTTCAAAACCCATGCGAGGGAGAAGGAGAGGGGCATGCCATACACTCAACGCTATGAAACAACACTAGGGACGATGCACCACTCAACTATCATCTTGTTTCTCTAAGTGCATCTCTAAGTGCTTCCCTCATTCTGCGTGTGATTTCAAGGACTACAAACAGTGAAACATGACGTTAGTTGAATGAGGCATCTTCCTGATTGTTTTACCAGCTGGACTCTATGACACCTCTCTATCCGCCCCGCACAAAGGTTTTCAAACACAACCAACATAAAGAAACAAGATGACAGTTCAGTGTTGCATCGACCCTAGTGTTGTTTCATAGAGTTGATTGTATTGCATGCTCCTCTCCTTAGCCCGCGCATGGGTTTTCAAACACTACCACCTCACTGAAACAACAAATTAGTTGAAGAATGCATTTCGTCTTGAGTTATTTCGCTGGGTTGAGTTTGTGTCACTGCTGACTTTGGTGTTCACAAGGTATTCAACTAGAAGGAACTGAGTGAAACCCGGTGTTAGCTGATTGTGACATGCTCCACGGCGTTGTTTCACAGACTTGACTATAGGGCATTCTCCACTTAGTTCCCCGCACGCACTTTCAAGTAACACCAACTTAGGGAATCTATGTAAGAGTTGAGCGAAGCATTCTCCATGGGGTGTTTGCAACCGAGTTGAATATGGGACTTCCCGCTTAGTGGAAAAAAAGGATATACGAACATCAGCAAGAGCGAAACAAGATGTTAGATGGATGCTTAGGTCTCAGTATTGTTTCATAGAGTTGAGTATGTTGCCCTTCCCTCCGAGTTCAAAACAAGCTTTTCAAACACTCCCAACTTCGTGAAACATGATGTTAGGTAAACGGTACATTCCGGAGGGTATTGTTTCATACAATTTCGTATATGCACGACCCTCTCCTTAATGCTTGTAGTGTTTCAGGCAGAACCAACTTAATGAAAAAAGATACCTGTTGAATGATGCACCTCCCACACTGTAGTTTGACTAGCTGCAGTCTATGGAACTTCTTTAGTTATTCCGCACATCGGTTTTTAAAACTCCAGTAACGTAGAGATACGAGATGATAGTTGAGTGGTGCATCCTCCCTAGTATTGTTTCATAGAGTTGAGTGTATGGCATTCTCCTCTCCTTATCCTTCTCATGTGTTTTCGAACACTACCAAGTTAGTCAAACAAGCTACTTGAAGCATGCATTCCCTGCCGAGTTATTACCCTTAGTTGACTGTGTGGCACTTCCCTCTTAGGTGTTCACATGATTTTCCAATCAGAAGAAGAGACCAAGCGAAACACGGAGTTAGCTTAACGCTACATGCTCCACAGCGTTGTTTCACAGACCTGACTATAGGGCATTCTCCACTAAGTTCCCCGCAGGTGCTTTCAAGTAATATCAACTTAGGGAATCTATAAATGAGTTGAATGGTGCATTCTCCACAAGGTTGTTGCACCGAGTTGAGTACATGGGACCTCCCACTCAGTTGAGAACAAGGATATACAAACATCACCAAAGGCGAAACAAGAAGTTAGTTCAATGATGCCTAGGTCATAGTGTTGTTTCATAGAGTTGAGTATGTTGCACTTCCCTACCAGTTCAGAACAATGGTTTTCAAACACTACCAACTTCTTGAATCAAGATGTTGGGTAAGCGGTACATTCCGCAGAGCGTTGTTTCAAACAGTTTCATATGGTGCACGTCCGTCTTCTTTCTGCCTGTGGGCTTTCAACCACTACCAACGTAGTGAAACAAGATATTGGTTGAAAAATGCATATCCCTCACATTTGTTTGATGGGCTGCAGTCTATGGCACTTTACTGCTCTTTCTGCACATCGCTTTTTAAAACTCCACTGATTTCGAGAAACAAGATGATATTTGAGTGATTCGTCGTCCCTAGGTTTGTTTCATGGAGTAGAGTGTACGGCACGCCACTCTTCTTATCCTGCGCATGGGTTTTCAAACACCATCATATAGTGAAACAGCAAGTTACTTGAAGCACGCATTCCCTACGAGTTATTTCCCTGAATTGAGTCTGTGGCACTTCCCTCTTAGGTGTTCACACGGCTTTCCAATCAGAAGCAACTGAGCGAAATACGGTGTTAGCTGAGTGCTGCATGCTCCACAGCATCGTTTCACAGAGTTGAATATGTGGCATTTTCCTCCTAGTTTCCCGCACGGTATTTCAAGTAATACCCTCTTGGTGAATCTATATGTGACTTAAACGATGCATTGCCCACAGTGTTGTTGCACCGAGTTGAGTTCAAGGGACTTCCCGCTTACTTCAGAACAAGGGTATACAAGCACCACCAACTTAAAAAACGAGATGTTAGTTCAATGATGCCTACGTCTTAGGGTTGTTTCATAGGGCTGAGTATGTTGCAGTTCCCTCCTAGTTCAGAACATGAGTTTTCAAACACTACCAACTTCCTGAAAACAGATTTTAGGTAAACGGTCCTTTCCCCTTACTCTTGTTTCACAGTGGAGAATACGGCACTTCCATTCTTGTGTCCCACGTTGGATTGCAAAGATGCGCAACTTAGAGAAACAAGCGGTGAGTTGAATGATGCCTTTCCCTCAGCGTTGTTTCACAGAGGGAAGTATAGGGCTGTTCTCGCCCAGTTTCGAACATTGATGTTCCACACTACTTAGTGAAGCAAGTTTTTAGATGAAAGATCCTTTCCACACAGTGTGATCTCACAGAGTTGAGTAATGGGCACTTCACTGCCAGGTCCCGTAGGCTTTTTCTATGACTCGCAGCTTAGTGACTCAAGCATGTGGCATTCCTCACGGTGTATTTCACGGAGTGGTGTAAGTGGTACAGCCCTCCTAGGTTTCCGCATGGGTTTTCAACAACACCAACCCAGTGAAAGGAGATGCTAATTGAACAACACTTTCCCCACAGTGTTGTCTCACCGAGTTGAGGATACTGCATTTACTGCCTCGTTTCCCGCAGGCGTTTTCAAACCCTCCGAACGTAGAGTGACAAGATGGTAGCCGAATGATACATCCGCCACATTGTTGTTTCATAGAGATCAGAAGATGGCACTTCCCTCCTAGATCCGTGCCAGGGTTTCCCAACAGTCCTAAACCGACATGGTAATGAAAGGTGCATATCCAACAGTGTCCTTACACAGAGTTGAGAATAGTGTACTTCCATCCTCATTCAGTGTGTTGAGGGTTCAAAGACTACAAACTTAGTGAAACAAGAGGTTAGTTGAATGAGGCATCTCCCGCATTGTTTGTCCGGCTGAACTCGATGGCTCTTCACTCCTCGTCTTGCACATGGGTTTTCAAAATGCTACGAACATAGGGAAACAAGATGATAATAGAGTGGTGCATCGTCCCTAATGTTGTTTCGTAGAGTTGATCCTATTACATATCTCTCTCCTTACCCGCGCATGGCTTTTCAAACACTAGCACGTTAGTGAAACAATAAGTTATTTGAAGCATGCATTCCGTGCCGAGTTATTTCGCTGAGTTGATTATGTGGCACTTCCCACTTAGGTGTTATTATGGGATTCCAAACAGTAAAAACTGAGTGAAACATGGTGTTAGCTAATTGTTCAATGCACCACGGAGTTGTTTTACATACTTGACTATAGGGCATTATCCACTTAGTTTCCCGTATGTGATTTCAACTAATATCAACTTAGGGAATCTATAAACGAGTTGAAAGATGCATTCTCCACAGGGTTTTTGCACCGAGTTCAGTACATAGGACCTCCCTCTTACTTGAGAACAAGGATTTACAAACATCACCAAAAGCGAAACAAGAAGTTAGTTCAATGATGCCTAGGTCATAGTGTTGTTTCATAGAGTTGAGTATGTTGCACTTCCCTCCCAGTACAGAACATGGGTTTTGCAACACTACCCACATCGTGAACCAAGATGTTATAGGTAAACGGTACATTCCGCACCGTGTTGTTTCATCCAGTTGCGTTTAGTGCACTTCCCTCTTCTTTCTGCGTGTGGGTTTTCAAGCTGTACCAACTTAACGAAACAAGATATCGGTTGAACGATGCATCTCCCACAGTTTAGTTTGACTACGTGCAATCTATGGCACTTCATTACTCTTTCCGTTGCAACTTACAGAAACGAGATAATAGTTGAGCGGTTCATCGTCCTTAGCGCTCATCTTAGAGAAACTAGGTGCTAGTTGTTTGTTGCATTCCCTGCAGGGTTGTTTCACAGAGTTACGTATATGGTACTTCCCTCCAAGTTCCCTGCTGTGTTGTCAAACACTACTAACAGTGAAACAAGATGTGAGTTGAACGGTGCTTTCCCCCACGGTGTTCTCTGACAGAGTTGAGACTGTGGCAATCCCTCTTAGTACGACGCCTGGGTTTTCAAAAACTACCGCCTTAAACAAGATGTTAGTGGCATGAGAGTTTAACAGAGTTGCGCAACTGTGGGGAATGCACCGTTCAAGTCACATAGAGATTCATTAGGTTGGCATTAATTGAAAGCGCGTGCGGGGAACTAGGGGGAGAATGCCATAGAGTCAACTCTGTGAAACAACGCTGTGGAGAATGCAGCATTGAACTAACACCGTGTTTCACTCGGTTGCTTCTGTTTGGAAACCCACGTAGAACACTTAAGAGGGAAGTGCCACACACTCAACTCAGTGAAAAAACTCGGCAGGGAATGGGTGCTTAAACTAAATTGTTTCACTAACATGGTGGTGTTTGAAAACCCATGCGCAGGATAAGGAGAGGGGCATGCCATGTACTCAACTTCATGAAACAACACTAAGGACGATGCACCACTCAACCGGCATCTTGTTTCTCTATGTTTAGTTGTGTTTGAAAAACCCATGTGCGGAACGAGCAGTGAAGTGCCAGAGAGTGCAGCCTATCAAACAACGATGCGGGAAATGTATCATTCAATTGACGTCTTGATTCACTAAGCTGGTAGTGCTTGAAACCCCACACGCAGAACGAGGAGGGAAGTGCACGATACCCAACTCTGTGAAAGAACACTGTAGGATATGCACCTTTCACTAAGATGTCGTTTCTCTAATTTGGTACTGTTGAGAAACCGAGGCGCGGAACTAGAAAGGAAGTGGCGTCTTCTGAAGTCTGTGAAACAACAGTGTGGCGGATGCAGCATTCGACTCCCATCTCGTGACACTACGTTGGGAGGGTTTGAAAACCCACGCGGGGAACTAGGCGGGAGTTGCCGTATCCTCATCTCGTTGAGACAAAACCGTGGGGAACGCGTTAACTTCCATCTCCTTCCATTGAGTTGGTGTTGTTGAAAACCCATGCGGAACCCTTGGAAGCCTGTACCACTTACGCCACTCTGTGAAATACACTGTGGGGAATGCCACATGCCTGAGTCACTAAGTTGGGAGTATTTGAAAACGCATACGGGGACCTAGGAGTGAAGTGCCCTGTACAGTGTGAGATCACACTGTGCAGAATGCATCTTTCAGCTAATATCTTGCTACCCTAAGTTGATAGTGTGGAACACCAATGTTCGAAACTAGGCAGGAACTGCCCTATACTTACCTCTGTGAAACAACACTGTGGGGAATGTACCATTCACCTAACGTCTCACGAAGTTGGTAGTGTTTGAAAACCCGTGTTCTGAACTAGCAGGGAAGTGCCATATCCTCATCTCTGTGAATCAAGGCTGTGGAGTTTGAATCGTGGAACCTAACTCCTGTTTCACTAAGTTGGTTCTGTTTGGAAACCCACGGGGAAACTAGGAGGAAAGTGCTACATAGTTCATAGTCTTGTGAAGCAACTCTGTGGGGAATGCATCATTGAACTAAAATCTTGTGTCACTAAGTTGGTTTTGTTTGAAAGCCTTTCCGCGGAACCGCGAGGGAAGTACCGTATACACAGCCATGTCACAATACACTGTCAGAAAAGCATCGTTCGACGGACTTTTATTACGACGTTTGTAGTGTGTGAAATCCCATGCATGGAACGAGAAAACAAGTGCCATAGTATCAACTCGGACGCACATCCCTGTGGGGAATGCGTCATTCCAGGAATGTCATGTGTCAGTAGTTTTTGACATCCTATCTGAGTAACTCTGAGGCAAGTGCCATGGACTCAACTCTCTCCAAACACATTTCGAGGAATGCATCCTGCAACTAACATCTTGTTTCGCTAAGTTAGTAGCGTGTGAAATCCCATACGCGGGACTAGGAGGGAAGTGCCATGTACCCAACACTGTGAAACAACGCTGTGGGAAATGAACCATTCGACTCATCTCAGTTTCACTAAGTTGGTATGTCGGCAAACTTATGCACAGAATTGGGAGGGAAGGGCCATATACTCACCTCTGAAACAATGCTGTGGCGAATGCACTACTCAACCAACATCATGTTTCACTGTGTTTGGTACTGTTTAAAAAAGCATTTGCAGGACTATGTGGGACGTGTCATACACTGCACTGTGAAACGACACTGCGGGCATTGGATCATTCAACTAACATCTTATCGTTCCAATTTGGTCGTGTTTGCAAAACCAAGAGGGGAACTAGGATGGAAATGCCCCATACCTAACGCTGTGAAGAAACACTGTCGGGAATGCATCTTACACCCAGCATCTTGTTTCAAGAAGTTGGTAGTGTTTCAAAACCTTTGCCTGTAACTAGGATTGAAGTGCCATAAACTCAACTCTGTGAGACTATACCGTGGCGAATGCCTCATTCAGCCAACCTCTTGTGTCACTAAGATGGCACTATTTCAAAACCCATGCGGGGCACCGCAAAGGGAGGGCTCTATACTCAGCCCTATCAAAACAAACGCTGTGGGGAGTGCATGGTTCAACTAATAACTAGTTTCACTAAGGTGCTAGGGTTTGAAACCCCATGCAGGAAGCGAGGAGGAAAGGGCAATATACTCGGCTCTGTGAAACAACACTGTGGCGAGTACAGCGATCAGGTACCATCTTGTTTCACTACGTTGGTAGTGTTTGAAACCCATGCAGGAGCTGTGAGGAAAGGGCCACATACTCCATTCTGCGCGACAACACTGTGTGTGGGGAATGCAGCAATCAACTGCCCTCTTATTTCTTCAAGTCGATAGTGTTCGAAAACCCTTGTGGGGAACGAGGAGGCAAATGCCTCACTCTGCCTCACTCTGTCCAAAACCTTCTGGGGGCATGCATCCTTCTCCTAATATCTTGTCTCACTAAGGTGGTAGTGTGTCAAAACCTAGGCGCTGCTGGGAAGGACGTTGAAACAGTCTTTCAAACAACATTTTGTTTCTCCAAGATGGTAGTGTTTGAAAATTCATGGGCGGAACTAGGAGGGAAGTGCGACATACTCAACACTGTGAAACAATATTGTGGGGAATGCATGGTTGCACTAACATCTCTTTTTACTAAGTTATTAGCGTGCGAAATCCCATGCGCAGAACCAGGAGGCAAGTGCCGTACCTCAAGCCCGTCACACATCTCTGTGGGGAACGCATCATTTGAAAGAACGTCATGAGTCACTGAGTACTTGGTTTTTGAAATCCTATGCGAGGAACACTGAAGGAAGTGCCATATACTCCACTCTGTCCGAGAATCCTGTGGGGAATCGAGCATTCAACTATTATCTTGTTTCCCTAAGTTAGAAGTGTTTGAAACTCCATGCAGGGGACCCTGAGGGAAGTGCCATATACTCAACTCTGTCCAACAAGAGTTTGGGGAATGCATCATTTAACTACCATCTCGTTTCACCTAGTTGATAGTCTTTGAAAACCCATGCGAGGAACTAGGAAGGAAGTGCCACATACCCAACTGTGTGTAACAACACGGTGGGGAATGCCTCATTCGACAAACCTCTTGTGTCATTAGGAAAAGAGCGTTTGAAATCGCATGTGAAGAATTAAGAAAGTGCCGTACAGTCAAGTCTGTTAATCGACCCTGTGAGGAAAGCATCATTCGACGAACATCGTGTTTCGCTAAGTGGGTAGTCTTTAAAAACCCACGCGGGGAACTCTGAGGAAGAGCCACATACTCAACTCTGTGAAACAACAGTTTGGGGACTGCATCATTCAACTAACATCTGGGGTCACTAATTTCCAAGTGTGTGTAAACCCATCCGGGAAGTAGGAGGGATGTGACATAGACTCAACTCTGCCTAAGGGTACGGTGGGGAATGCAGTATTCCTCAAATCGCTAGAGTCAATAAGCTGGTGGTGTTTGAAGACTCTCCTGGGAACTAGCAGTTATGCGACATATACTCAGCTCTGTGTAACAATACGGTGGGGAATGCAGGATTCCTCAAATCGCTAGAGTCAATAAGTTCGTGGTGTTTGAAACCCATCCGGGAACTAGGAGGGAGGTGACATATATTCAACTCAGTCTGACAACACTGTGGGGAAGGCAACATTCATCTAGTCTCCGGTATCACTAAGTTGGTAGTGTTGGAGAACCCATCCGGGGACTAGGAGGGATATGACATATGCTCAACTTGGTCTAACAACACTGTGGGGAAAGCATGATTTATTTAATCTCTAGTTTCTCTATGTCGGCAGTGTTTGAAACCCCATCCGAGAAATAGGAGGGATGTGACTTCTACTCAACTGTGTCAAACAACAATGTGGGAATTCTTCCTTCAACTAATATCTTGATTCACTATGCGATTACTTTTTGAAAACCCATGGGGGGAATTTGGAGGGAAGTGCCATATACTCAACTCTGTCCAACAACGCTTTGGGGAATGCAGCATTCAACTAACATCTGGGGTCACTAAGTTACAAGTGTGTGTAAACCCATCCGGGAACTAGGAGGAATGTGACATAGACTCACCTCTGCGTAAGAGTACGGTGGGGAATGCAGCATTCCTCAAATCGCTAGAGTCAATAAGTTGGTGGTGTTTGAAACCTATCCGAGAACTAGGAAGGAGGTGACGTATGCTCAACTCGGTCTAACAACACTGTGGGGAAGGCAACATTCATCTGGTCTCAGGTTTCACTAAGTTGGTAATGTTGGAGAACCCATCCGGGGACTAGGAGGGATGTGCCCTCTACTCAACTGTGTCAAACAACTCTTTGGGAATGCATCCTTCAAATATTATCTAGTTTCATTAAGGTAGTATTGTTTGAAAACTCATGCGGGGAACTCTGAGGAAAGTTCCACGTACTCATCTTTGTGAAACGACACGGTGGGGAATGCTTCATTCACCTACCATCTTGTTTCACTCTCTTAGCAGTGTTTGAAATCCTTTGCAGGTAACTATGAGGGAAGTGCCATCTTCTAAGGGGCAGGATGCCAGCAGCTGGTGCTACTCGACTGTGTCAAGCAACACTGTGGGAATGCATCCTTCAACTAATATCTTGATTCACTATGTGAGTACTTTTAGAAAACCTATGGGGGGAACGTGGAGGGAAGTGCCATATACTCAACTCTGTCCAACAACGCTTTGGGGAATGCAGCATTCAACTAACATCTGGGGTCACTAAGTTACAAGTGTGTGTAAACCCATCTGGGAGCTAGGAGGGATGCGACATATACTCTCCTTTCCATACTGTTCTTCATGCAAGGGCTGCAGAACTCCAGCCCTCCTTATGCATCTTGACACATCTTTACTCTCTTGCAGAAACAAGATTCTTCCCGCCAATCGTCTCAGTCAACGTCTCAAGAGTCTCTTGTCTGCCTTCCAACTGGACGTCTGGTCTAGTCCTTGTGATCTGGGAGGGGTTTGGCCACAGGGCTCTTTCTCCGTTAACTAACTGGGTCCCAAAAGTCTGTGGCCATTCAGAGGTCCAGGGCATTTGAAAGGGACCAGCAGAGATTTTTTGGTGCCCAGGCCGGGCCAGACGTTCGTGCAGGGCTCTGGCCTCCTTCTGGGCCGAGGGCAAATGAAACAAGGCATCTTCTTTCCCAGCGGATCGCCATTTCCACTGGAAATATCGAGCTTTGGCCCAGCAGGTGCCTATTTCCTTCCCCTTGCGGTATTTCCGCTCATTTTGTTTTGTTTTTTTTTTTTTTTGTCTCTCTCTTAGGAGTCATGGAGCTGTCACTTACACGGCTGGCAGGCCTGGGCAGCCCGCAAAAGCACCCTCTGCTCCTGTGCTCAGGGAGGGCTATCAGGCTCTGCTCTACCAAAGGAAAGATGACCCGAGAAGATGTCCCTGTGTGCTTGGTGTTTGGCCTGTTCTGCTGAGGAGCATGAAGGCCATCCAGCTTGACTTCCTGACCTGGATGATTGAGTTGCCTTTATCCTGGGATGCACGCAGTTTGCACAGGGGCACTATGGACGAGGAGGGGGTCAGCATTGGAAGAGCCCTTGCCAGGAATTAGGGAGCCAAGCCCTTGTTGCAGATTCCTGAGCACGAGTCCTCCAAACCCAGTAGCTCCAGCTCCAGCACTGCGGGCTCCCTCAACTGATGGGAAAAGTGGCGGGGAGAGACCAAGCCAGAAATCTTGCCTCCTCAAGAAAGAAGGCAGACTTCCTGCTGACAGAGCTCCCACGTGCAGTCCTTCAGAGTGCTCTTTTGGCTAAGCCCACGGGCCTTTCTTATTCTGAATACATCTTGGTGGATGGGAGAATGCACTGGGTACTTGGTCCTCAACGTTCTCCAAATCATGTGTTCATGAAGAACTCTGGGAGTGTGTGTGCCTGCATTGCCACCCCTGAGCCCTTTGGATGAAAGGCAGTTTACATGGAGACTATTTCGAGATGGTGTTTCAGCCTGGGGCTTGGGTGGTGTTTTTGTGATGGTGATAGAGGTGTTGCATCGTCCCTTCTGAATTTGGTTTCAGAATGATGTGGCGCTCTGCAAACCCAGAGTGTGTGCAGGCAGACAGGGGGAATGCTCGTGGGAAGGCTAAGCCAGAGGCTGGGGGTGGATCCTACCTTCCGTGTGGGATGAGGGGAAGGGAGAGTGCTGGTCTCCTCCCTCGGTTTCCTCTATGCCCACTTGAATGCACGGCTCAACTCACCTTATTGGCATTCCTCTGCCAAGGCTGCTCCCCTAACTTGGTCTCAGTCCACACACAGGGAGACCCTGTGTCTGTCCCCTACACCAGGCAATGTCCCTGGAAGGGAGGGGAGTTTCCAAGCCCTTCCTCAGCCAATGTGGGGCTCTCAGAGTCTGGTAGCCCAGTGGACAGCGAATTTCCCTGTCCCTGAGCCCTTGGTGCTGGGAAGGCCACAGTATCGTGGGAATGGGTAGTCACATGGACCCTGCCCCTAATGGCTGGAGCTACCCTCATTCGGCAGAACAGATAGTCTGTGTGTGTGCAGCATGCTCCACGACCTGAGCAGCCCCCAGAAAGCCTTTTGAATATATGCTGCACCAAGGCCTCGTTCCCACCTCTTGATCGTCCCAACTGAAGAACCTTCTTCATACCTCAGAGCCTCTGCTGCCCCTCTCGATGGATACGATGGGCAGAAGTGCACCAGAAGCCAATGTTCCCTTCTATTTCTTAAGGAAGAATATGGGCCTCTTGCTCACAGAGCTCCAAGGAGCATCCTTTGCAACACTCGTGTAGCGAAAGTCCACAAAAGGTCCCTGGGATTCCTGAGCCAGCTTGCTTGTGAATACGTTGTGCTAGTCATGTTCATCTTAACATGAAGAGCTCTGGGCCTCAGTGGAGCCAGTTTCATGACACAGGTTTATCGTCCATCAAGGTTCATTTGGGATGCACACAACTTCAGTCTTGCAGAGTGCTATCTCTGGCTTGCAGGTGCCCAGTGGGGACAAGCCCTTATGACTGTGGGAAAGCTGGAGAGAAAGGAGCTCAGGCCTTTGGGTTTCAAGACAACGTGGACATCCAGAGCCCTAGGACGTCAGAAGGGGCCCAGCCGACAGCTGTTTGGGGGTAGGTTGGGCCAGGTGTATTAGCGAGGAGCTGGCTTCCTTGCTGGGCCTAGGGGAATTGAAGAGAAACATCTGCATTGCACATGGAATGCCTTCCCATCAGATAGAAATATTGCACGCCCTTTGATCTTGGCTGAAGTCATTTCTGTGCTTTTGACTGCCTCTTCATTCATCCTTAGGAGCCATAGAGCTGGCATTCACTGAGCAGGCATCCATGGATGGGCATCCACGGGAGCTGTGTCCTCTGCTCAGTAACGGCCATGAGCATTGGGTATCCTAAAGGAGAATAGCCCTCCTCTTCCTGAGCTTGGTGCTTGGCTGTTTGAAGCAAGGGGTTGGGGGAGGGGAGATGGGGGTGGAGCCAGCTCGCCTCCTTGCTCTGCCCGAATGAGGTGTGTCCCTTATGAAAAGCAGACCCTTCACACTGGAGCAGAAGGCTCCAGAAGCCGGTCAGCCCAGAAAAGCCTTATACGCTAAGAGGGCGCCAATGTCCCTCTCCACTTTGGAGCTACGGCTCGGGGAAGCTCCCAGCTCCAGCACTGTCTCTGCCTACTCCACTTCATGATGGGAAAAGCAGACCAAGTCCCAGGGCTCTCTAGATCCTTCTCAAGGAAAAAGGCCTGCTGCTCACAGGACCTCCAGATGGAGACAAGAGAGGGCGCCGTTGTCCAAGGCATCTCGTGTTGCTGCTGCTTCTTGTTAGGGCCAGAGTGCCATTGGCTGGTGCTGGGCCCTCCCTTTTCCATATTGTTCTTCATCCCAAGTCTGCAGAACTCCGGGCCCTCCTGATCCATCTTGACACATGTTTACTCTCTTGCAGAAACAAGGTTCTTCTCATGACTGTTTCTTCAGAGTTAGGGTTCCAAGAGTCCTAGCCTCTGTCTGGTCCAGTCCTTGTGACTGGGGGAGAGGTTTCACCACAGGGCTCTGTCTTCCTTTGCTCACTGGGTTCAAGGGTATGTGGCCCTTCAGAGCCCCAGGGCATTTGAAGGGGACCAGCAGAGGATGTTTGGTGCGTAGCCTGGGCCAGGGATCTGGGCAGGGCGCTGGCCTCCTCCTGGGCCGAGGGATAATGAAGCAAGACGTCCTCTTTCCCAGTGCATCCCCATTCCCACTGGAAATGTCCAGCCTTGACCCGTCTGGCTCCCATTTCTTTCCCCTTGCTGTGCTCAGTGCTTGGCCTGCTGTGCTGTTCAGGGTGAGGGGGAGCCAGCTTGCCTCCCTGACCTGATGACTGACTTGTCTTCATTGTGTGAAGCAGACACTTTACACATGGGCAGGATGAACCGGGAAGGGTCAGCCTTGGAAGAGCTTTTGCCAGGAATTAAGGAAGCAAGTCTTCATCGCAGATTCCTGAGCAAGAGCCCTCAGAATCCAATGGCTACAGCTCAAGCACTGCTGCCTCCCTCAACTGATGGGAATTGTGGCAGAGATAGAACAATGCAGAAATCACTGGCTCCCAAAGAAACAATGCAGGCAGGCTTCTTGCTCACAGGCCTCTCAGGTGTAGTTGTTCAGGGGACTCCCGTGGCTAAGCCCACAGGCCTTTCTACTTCCACATACAGCCTGATGATAGGACACTGCGCTGGGTGCTTCCTTCTCATCATTCTCCAAGTCTCATGAGTGATGACAAGTTCTGGCCGTGTGTGTGTCTGCACTGCCACCCCTTAGTCCTTTGGATGAGAGAAGGTTTGCATGCAGACTGTTCCCAGACAGAGTCTTAATCTCTTCATTTTTCAGTTTGGGGATTTCGAGGTGTCCTTGTGATGAGAATGGACCCATGGAGGGCCACGTTTCTTCTTTTCCTGTGAGACAGTGATCAAGCTGAGAAGAAAGGGACGAGTGCAATCTCTTGAAAGCTGGCCATCTGCCGAACAGGAAGCAACTTTGCCCTAGGGAAAGGGAAAAAACGACTGGTTTTACCCGGAAGGCCAGTCCAGAGGAAATCTTCATTTGGAATTCAGAGGAGAATGGGATACAACTGAAAATGTACTGTAGAGCTCAGTGTTTCCTTGTTGCAGAAGCAGGACTAGTTTTCTCCTAACTTTTACTGGCCTCCCTCCATGCAAACATTCCATGCTGGGCCCCTCCAATGCATACACTAGCTTTCCTGATGCTCGCATAGTTTCAAGGCACAAGTGGTGACAGGCCCCGTAGCCTAAAGACTTCCAGAGTCCAGGGCACTTGACCCTAGTTCTTTGGTAAAACGAGACTGAGTCACTCTTAGGCTCTGGCCCTGAAGGCCCACCAGAGCGTCCAACCCCCTACTGCAAGAATTGTTCATCCAGAACTTCGGTAAGCCAGGAATTCTTCTGGCCATGGGCTTTTCTCCTGCCCTGTCCATCAAGTAGAGATGCAATGTTCCTGCAGGGATTCAAGGTCAGTGTCCCTGCTGACCTTCAAGGGTTTGCACCCAAGCTCTGGTGCAGGCGTCCCTGACTGAGCTCTTTGTGCACTGACCCATGTCTGGAAGCAAAGTGCCCCTCTGAGGGCCTTCTGCCTCTCAGAAGGAAGGCAAGACAATGAGCCCGGGGAGGGACACCATCAGGGTACTCATCACCATGCCCCCTGCAGGCTGCAGAGCACCACATTTTCAGTACATGGAGAGCGATATTCTCTTTGGGATATCAGAAATGGATACCTCTGGGTTAGCACAGGCAGTGACGGGGAGCTCTCCATGAATCCCTGAGTGTTTTTCATGTGTCTGACAACTCCATTTTTCCTGAGTGTGACCCAAAACCTCAGTGGGATCATATGGAGGCCCAGAGCTCTTTATTTTAGGAGAGATATAGGATATAGAGAGTGCCGTGCCTAGCTCCAATTCCCCTTTCTATGGAACTGAGGCGGGCTCCATCCCACACCTCTGTCTCTGCCTACATGCGAACATTCTGTGCTGGGCTCCTTCAAGTGCCCTGTGTCTTTTGTGGCCAGGGCTAAGGCTGAAAGGCAAGCTCTGTGGGTGGGCCCATGATGCCCAACTTTTCTCCCAGTTGGGCTCCCCCCTTGACAAGAGAGGACCTGGCTCTTACACTCTGGCCCTGATTCTCCAGGGCGAATGTCTAGGTAGAAAAAGTGCAAGGAGTTGGAAATGGATGCATCAACGGCCCCAAGTCTTCACTGAAGATGAGGACAGCATAATGCTGAGAGTGAAAGGAGGACCTAAGCGTCTTCTGGCCCCACCAGGGAGGCCCAGAAGCACCCTCCCTGGTCCTCTGGACTTGACCTATGGGCAGAAATTCTCTACTGGGCACCTCTCAATGGCTTAGTCCTCTCTTTGTCAATATAGTGTTAGAAAGGCATGTCTCAAGGGACCCCGTTGCTCAACCTATCCCTGAGTAAGTTGAGCTCAATGCAACTGTCCAGTTACAAGCAGAGGAGATCTCTCTTGGACACTGGCCACGAATGTCTCACAGGGAAGACCTAGTTTGACAAGGGCAAATAGATAGAAATGGATACCCGGAGTGCCCATGTCCTCCTTCTCAAATGAGAATGGAATCAATCTGAGAAAGAAGCGACGGCACACTCTTTTGGCAGTGCTGGCTGTCTCCGGAATGAGAAACACCTCTGGGCTGGGCCCAAGGAATCCTCCACTGGCTACCCTGGCCACCGGTGTTGCAGGAATTCTTCATTTGGGACTTGAGAAAGGGGTGAGAAGCTTCTGTCACCGAGTGTGTTTCTTACCCCGACCGACAGTGGAGAGTCACCAGTGGTTTTGGTGGGACGGGTTTTCATACTTATGTGTTTGGACTCTGGCTCCGTGGAAGTATTCAGGAACAGGAAATGCACTGGCCACTTCTCGAAACTAAAGGCCATCTGGGAACCATTTGCTTTTCCATGTGAAGTCATGTCAAGCAGCCCAGGCAGGGAGGCATGCTGGGGAACACCGATTCTGAGCCCCACAAGGTCAGCAGCAGGCAGCTAATCATTCTTTGGGGATATCAGAAACTGACTGCCGCAGGCTAGCATAGGGATGGAGTGGAGGCTGGTCACCAATCCCTAGGCTTTCCTTATGTGAGAGCCTTACCACATTTCAATGTGACTCAAGACCTCCTTAGAAAACAGCTAGGGGTTCAGAATGGATACAGCATGGGTCAAAGACTCAGTACACATTAGGATAAAACTGAAAAGAAACTGATGAGTTCTGTTGCTCTTCTCCGTAGAAGTGACGATGCTTCCTCCCAATTCTCTGGCTTTGCCTACACACTCACATTTCGACTGGCAGCTTCAAGCACCCTATGTCTTTTTCTTGTCCAAATATATCTCAAGGGCAAGTCCCAAGGGGCTTTTGGCCCACCCTAGGCCAGAGTCAGGATGACATGGCCAGCCTCCTCAATCATAATGAGGGGACATTGCTCTTAGGCCTGGCCTTGAATTCCCCACAGTGGGGACTTGCTTCCAAAAAGAGCAAGCGCATGGGAATGGATACACAGAAAGCTGAAATTCTTCATTTCAGAGGAGAATGGGATGATTCTGCGGATAAAGAGAATAGCACAATCTCCTGGCAAGCTCGCTCTTTTTGGAATGAACAATCACACGTGGGCTGGGGCATTGGGAATCATCCTTCTGCTTGATGACGGGCCAGAAGGAAAGCTGAGGGCCAAACTCAAGCTAGCATTACCTGCCCACAACCCCCGGAGAGACCTGTGTGACATTCCTCAGGCTCTCCTGGCTGCCCGTAGGCAAAGGAAAGGACAGAAAACCAGTGGTGAAACTGATAGAGCCTCCATCAGTTGCCAAGGATCTTAGTAAATTACAAGAACAAGGCAGGGCCCTAAACTCCAGGCACCTAGAGACTCAGTTTTCCAGAGCCCCAACATCATCTGCCCTCCATAGTGATGGCAGGAACAAAGGCAAGAAGGAAATGGCAGATAAAACGGCATTTGCTGGGGTGCATGGGTGGCGGAGGCCCTTAAGCCTCCGAATTGAACTCAGCTCATCATCTCACAGTTCCTCTGTTCTACCCCAGAGGGGCACTGTGCTGACAGCTCAGAGTCTGGAGCCTGCTTCAGATTCTGTGTCTCCCTCTTGTTGTGCCCAAATTCTCGAATCCGCCCACAAGAGACCACCAGAGTCGAAAGTCAAAGCCAAGTGGCAAGGGCCGTTTTATTTCAGGATCGATCCTGGTCCTTTTGCATACTGCTGCCAGTAATGCTAAAAGGCCCCGAACAGGGTTGGTACAGCATTTTTATAGACAGAGACAAATAGTATAGGAAGGTTTCAGATTATGGGGTGACTGATTGGTCGATATTTGAAATACGAACATATGCTGCCCTCTGATTGGGGGTTCTTTGCTCTTTTTCAGGAAGTCTCTGTCCATTATGTGAAAAAGTTAATTATCCTAATACATATCGGAAAGGGGAAAGGGGAAGAATGTGAGGGAAGCAAGGTTCTCAAGCTAATAAATGTCCGCTCAAGCTAATGAATGTCCGAAAGGTGAAGGGGGAGAATGTGAGCAAAGCCAGTTACACAAACTAATGCATGTCATAAAGGGGGAAGGGGAAGAATGTGAGGGAAGCAAGTTACACAAGTGAGAAATGCCAGATACTCAAACTAATACATGTCAGACTAACCTCAGAAAAAGTTTTACAATGTTTACAGCAAACAGAAAGCAAAACAGAATTCTCAGCAATTGTATCTCTTATCAATGGTCCACAATCGGCAGAAGGCCAGGTCGGCTATCTTTAACCCGGTATCTGTCCATTGATTAACAGAAAAAGAACTTAGCTTCAAACTAAGGCAGAGCTGCTGTCTGGACATAAAATTTAAAACTCTCTCTTCACCTCTCTCTCTCTCCTTCTCTCTCTCTCTCTCTCTCTCTCTCTCTCTCTCTCTCTCTCTCTCGCTCTCTCCACCCCCCCACCCTCTCTCTGTCTCCCTGACAAAAATAAATAAACATTTAAAATAAATTTTAATTTCCTTGTCAGCTGCAGCCCATTGACAAAGACTTGAGGCTGGTAGAGGAAAATGTTTCTCCAGGAACTCCTAATTGTCTTCATGTAAATGTTTTGCTAGAGGCCAAAACAACTTTAGGTTGACATTGGTAGGCTTAGAGTAATATGTGAGTCCTTAGCATATGAAAGCCTCCTTGGAAATTGTGAACTGACTTTACCTTGCCCAAGCCCTTGGTATATACACAGGCATTCTTCACATTAATAATAGTATTAATAATAAATCAGAAGCAACATGCTGAGGGCCTAAGTTGTTCAGCTCAGGCGAAAATGCAATGAAGCTGGGACTGCTGACAAGATTCCTAGGCAAGCATGGTTTCCTGAGAGTAAGAAGGAAACACCTGGGGGTTTGGGATGAAAGGCAGCACCAGCCACAAAAACACTGCATCTTGATCTAGATAGGACAGGAAGGCTTCTGGCTCTTGCCTTACTCTTCCATTCAGTGGGTAGAGCACTAGTGATCTATCTGAATGTTGGCTTCTTAGTGCTGGTTGGCACCCATGTCTATGGAATTTGGTTCTGGTCCCAGAGGCCTTGAATGGACTGTGTGCCCTGAACATCTGGGGAAAAACAGTGCTCATGCTGAGACTTCACCTTCTCAGAATGCAGGAACGTCACAGGGGCTAGTGGGATCAGGGGAACCAACCCACCCTCCCCCCCAGGCCAACTGAAGCCTGCCAAGCACAGAGGTCTCAGTAAAGGAGGGCTCCCTGCCCTTGGGAATCACCACGAATTAGCTGGTGGTGAATGCTGGGCACTCTCTGAGTCAAAACCGCATGGTTCCTGACTCTGACCCCTGTTCCTCATTTCCCCTTGCACAGAAGTGAGATGGCTCCCTCCCAATAACATGTGCCCCTTTCCGAGCCTTATGGCCTTCTGTTGCCAAGATAGGTGTCCCAGGTGAGCCCATGGACAACCCATTGCTCAAGTGATCCTGGATTTCCGGGAACTTAGCAGGACTCCACAATTCAAATCTGAGAGAAATCCTGGCAGGTTCGCACTCTCAGTCCCTCGCAGGAACACCTGGTGAGAAAAAGATCAAGGGAATTGGAAGGGATGAACTTTGGTCCAAATTCTTTGTCTCAGATGATAAGGGAAGAAAGTCGTGGATGAATTGCCTGGCACATTTCCCAGGGCAGCTTGATTTCCTAGGACTGAGGAAAATCTGTGGGCCATAGAGAAACGGAACGTATTTTACCTTCACCTGGGAGTCCTAAAGTAGCATCAAAACCCTACATTTGAACGCAGCAGTGTAGGAGGGCTTGGGCACTTGCCAGCTGTGCAGCTGTTCCTACCACCGGGGAAAAGCAGTATGATTTGGAGGGGAGAGTCTCGTTATGGACTGACACCCAAGTCTGTGGGACCAGGTTCTGAGTTGTTAGTTTTTGAGTAGTTTCTTTCATGTTCACCTGCTATGGAAACAGAGTGGACACGCAGGAACCTTTAGAGTCTCAGAAAGCAGTATGTCCAGGCAGTCTATGGCAGGGGCACAGAGCACAGGAGTAGTCACTGCACAAACAGAAGACTTCGATGCCCCAAGTTTTCAGAAGGGCACAATTTCCCCTTGATGTCAGGAATTGGTTGTGGGGGTAGAAGACAGACTTCATGTAGGTTCCCTGGGATTAATCAGCCCAGTCTATGTGACTTTTTTTTTTTTTTTTACTTCTGACTGAGGCCCTGAAGACACCATCTCCATCAGCTTTTACCATCAAAGTGAGGCTAACTGTGTCCGAATATAGGGTTTGTGTCCCCAACCCACAAGCAATCCTCCTGTGCTTAACACACTCAAGTCCCCAATATCTCCTGTTCCCTAGGAAGATCTGGCCAAGAGTCCAGGGGCACTTGTTCCTAAAGCTATTCCAAACTTATGGGAACTTGGCACGACTCCGCAATTAAAATCGGAGGAAAATGCTGCCAGACTCTGGCACCGAATGTCTCCCAGTGAACCCACGGTGAGAATAAGTGGAAGAGAATTGAAAAGGATACACTGAGGGCTCAAATTCTTCCTGTCAGATGAGACCAGAATGAAGCCTTAGATCATGTTACTAGCACAATCCCCTGGCCAAACTTGGTGTCCAAGGACTAAGAAAGACCTGTGGCCTGAGAAGTGGAGCATCCACTAGCTAGAGCAGGGAGTTGTGCAGGCAAAAGTCATGCACCTGAACTTCAATAAGGTCTGGACTGTGTCAAGCCATCACCAGCTTTGAAGCCCCGCCTATCTGTGGAAAGACACAGTTGTGACTCACAAGGATCTTGCTCCTGACAAGTCTGCTGATTCGGGCTCTGGTTTTTCAGACTCTGAGTAGTTTTGTGCCCTCACCTGCCTGGCGAGTGAACCCTGAGTGTCTCAAGAGGTAGGTAGTTCAGGCTTTCCTGAAAGGGGTGGACAGAGAGCAAGGTAATGGTCCTAAGCCTATAGAATCCTTTCAAACCCAGAGTTCTTACTGGCAGGAAGTCAATGTTTCATTTTTGAGATTAGAAATTGACCACTATATGATGATACACGGTGTGAGTGCAGGCTCTCCGGGAATTGCTGGGTGCTGAGTGACAGCCCTGTAGCTCCTGAATTGCACCCTAGGCCCCAGCTCCAGGAATGAGATCGGATCCTTCCCAACATCATCTGCCCCTGTGCACACGCAAACGTCTTGTGCTGAACAGTTTCAAGAGCCCTGTGTGTCTGTTGGCCAAGGTAGAGCTTGCAGACGAGTTCCGTGGTCTCCTGTTGCCCAGGCCATCCCACATGACTGGGAACTAGTCCCGAGTCCATGATTAAAATCAGAAAATGCTCCCACATGATGTCTCTGAATGTCCCCTAATGCGATCCTCCTTAATGCAAGAGCAAAGGCATCTGAAGGCAGGCACCAAGAGCCAAATGTCTTCATCTCTGATGAAAATGGTTGAAAGCTTCCCAGGAATCACTAGCACTTTTCCCTAGGCAAGGTTGGCGTCATCACCAACTTAAGTGGGCCAGCTCTAAGGGGAGCATCCTTTAGCTGCATGCTTAGGAGCCCTGTGTGCAAAAGGGCTGCCGCTCTTTGCCATTCCTTTCTTCAGTGATAGAACAGTGGTGATTTGGGCGGCTCTTGTCTGGCTCCTGGCCAAGTCTGTGGAAATGGGCTCTGAGTCTTGGAGTTATCGGCTTGACTTTTTCTTAGCCTTACCTCTTTAAAGTATGGACTTTGCAAGGACAAGAGGGACAAGCCGTTAGTATCTCAGAATGAAGGATGTTCAGGCTTTCCAGGAGGTGGGTAGAGAGCCGGGAATGACCATATGTGCCGACACAATCCTGCCAAGCACTGAGTTCTCAGAAACAGAAGAACCATCTTTCTTGTCCAACATCAAAAGCAAATTGCTGTGTGGGAGCACCTCACCAGAGGAGCAGCATACCTAGCATTTTCTTGTCACTGTCTGAGGACAGTCCAGTCCCTCCTGATTCTGACCTGTGATCTCAGTCTCTTCTTGCCCCTGAAGTGAGGTGGGATCTTTTCAGCATCACCTGCATTGACATGCATCTGGGTTTTACATTCCGCTCCACTAATATCGAACCTGATTGCTTGGTAGCATGATACCCGTCTTTGGATTGCATTAAAACCACAGGAACACATCACTCTGTTTTTGTTTTGTTTTGTTTTGTTTTGTTTTGTTTTTATTTATTTATTTTTTGTCTTCTGCTACATAGACTTTAAAATAACATATTTGACCAAAGTAGGGTGCCTTCCAGAGGTTGAGCTTTGAGTAATACTGTGTGATCTCCAAACAGGTAAGTGATAGCTGACACAAATGTAGAAATACCTAAATTCACCTTAAAGGCAGTCTCTCATCTGTGACTTCTGAACCGTGTCCAATTCTACTATCAGCTAGAAATGAGGAGTTTGAATATTTTGAAACACTTCTGATGAGGAAATGTCATAAAGAAACACCAAAACTTCATGAAAACATTCTGCTCTCATTTTTTTCTTTATTTATTCTAAATATTTGAGGGTCAAACATTTGATTTTATGATATTACTGCTGACCTAAGAGCATAAAGACAAAATGAAAACAAGCATTCTTGGAATAAGTGAGTCGGTCACAATAAGTCATTAGAATTTTTTCTTTCTCTTTCTTCTTTTAAATGGTGTTTGGAATATGTTCCACTATGATACCTGCAGCTTTCCTTTTCGTTTTCAGTATTACTTTCGCACTTTGGGATGTTTTGTGATTCCATACAAATTTTAGGATTGTTTGTTCTACCTGTGTGAAAGATGCTGGGGGTATTTTGATAAGGATTGCCTTAAATGTGTAGATCACTTTGGGTAGTATATACCTTTAAACCACGTTTGTAATTCCAAGGCATGAGCATGGGATGTTTTGTCTTTCTTGGTGTCCTCTTCTGTTGCCTTCATAAGTTTTCAGAATATGGATCAAATGCGTCTTAGGTTAGGTTGATTTCTAAGTCTCTTACAGAGTATCTTTGATGCAATTGTCAATGGGATCAATTGATGGATTTCATTTTCTGAGTGGGTGGGAGATGGCTAGATGGGTGAGGAGTACTGAGGAGGCATTGTTAGGATGAGCCTTGGGCATTGTCTGTAGGTGAGGAATCACTGAATTCTAATCCTAAAACAAATATTGCACTGTAGGTTAACTAACAAGAATCAAATAAATATTTGGAAAAAAACTAGGATTTTAATAGCAGATGATTTAGCCTTGCTACTTTTACACCTCCATTTGGAGCCTGCTGTCCTTACTCACACATTTTATGTTGGAAAACGTAGCTCACACACACACACAATTATGTTTCGGTGCTGTGCTTTGCCAACATTGAAATCAGAAACATAGGAACAGACGATGTCTGTGGATAAAGTGTTTTGCAGGGAAAACTCATAAAACATTTCGATTACTTGATCAATTTACAAAAGTATAGCTCAATGTTCCAGTTCTAGTTTATCTGAATTCACTTTATAATTGATGAAAAAAAATGTTTTTCAGGCCCAATGAATTTTTATGTAAATGAGTTGATGTTCTAGCCACACCAGCATGCGTGAAGTATATAGATTCTGTTTCTTTTTTAATTCTAAGAAAGGAAATACTCTACTGAGATGTTAGAGCAGGGAGGTCAATACTATATGATCTCCCATGGTGGGCAATCCCTAATCAGGTACAGACTAGCCACATCTGAGCTAGTCTATATTTATATGAAGAAGAAACACGTGTGTATTCTGTTTGTGCCACTGTTGCTTTGACGTCGACTGCAGGTGCCCAAACTCACCCTTTACCACAGCAGAACTTTACCATTGCAGCACTGTGAGACTTTGGCAAGGATCTGTATCTTTCTGAAAGACACATCTCTGTGTGCCTAACAGCAGAGGCAGCTGGGGACGTAGACTCTATGATCCTGAGATATAGTGCTCCTGTCTGCTTGATATCCATGCCTTGTCTACTGGGAACAGTAGGTGGTTGCTTAAGACCTACTTCTTGAGCAGAGGCTTTGCCACATTACCATGCCTGATAAGGCAGGGAGCACACTCATGCACTGTTGGGAGAGTGATGTCCTGCATACTTGGTGGTGGACACACACCTGGATTTTCCTCATTGGCTCCAAGTACTTGCCGCTTTATGCAGGGTTTTAGGCCTGTCTAAAGGAAACCGGTATAGTACATATACAGGGGTGGATGAACACTCCCCACCTGACACCCTATCCGGGCTTAATGGAGCCTGACGTCACATGCTCTGGAGAACTGGCTTTTTGGGTTATGTACGCAAGCTCTCATGGTACAGTGGGGTATCCGAAATGATTGAGAGACTAGGACTGGCCCAGAAGGCAGAAGGTGGAAAGAGGGCAGAGGAGAAGGCTGGACTCTGCCTTTTTAGGCCATAGCTCAAATCCTTCCAATCATGTGTGCTTTAGAAATGAGGGACTCTAGTCTTTTGGAAGGAATCATGCCCACTTGCTCTCCATTTGGGGTCATTTTACTATCGAAATCGCCACATGTGCACAGGCACACACATACTGATGATGTGTTCAAGAAAAATCAAACTCTGAGGAAGTGAGAAGAGAGAAAGAAGAAAGAGGTTAGAGAGAGCTCTACCATGGGGCAGCTGCATTCAGTTTCTTCACTGCATGCTCTGAGATCCAAAACTGGGCAAGGATGTCCTAATGTTCGTAGGTTTGGCTGGACCCAGGGCCATCTTTGGCCCAGGTACCATGGGACAGGACTAGGGCACTACAGGCCAACACTGTGGGCACCTGGAATGATGAGGAGCTAACACCCGATAGGTTACTCAACAGCTACAAAAGAAAAGCCCTGAGTGCACTCCTGTAGAGTATTATGTTTCTACAGAGTACCACAGAAGCATCACGGGTCCATTGGCCTTAAGCACTCATCCATGACTCACTGGGGTCTGATTGGCTTGAGAAATGCTTTATACTCGCTGGAAGTCTTTGACAGCAAAGACAGTCTTGGAGACCGAGGTTGGTGAGGCCTTGGTATAGGGAAGGACATGTCAGAGCACTGGACGCTGAGTCTAGAGTCGCAGGAATATACCAGTCCTTGTTGGAACTCCAGGGTCTTCATTGGGAAATAGGGGAGTCATGTTCCTGGCTCACAGGAGGATGCCTCATGAGTCAAGAGTATACACTGGGGATGGACAGACCAACAGGAATGGCAGAAGCCTGAGCTCCCTTGCACAACCTTGCATCCTGTGATTCCACAGCTTTACCTAGGGATCTTAAAGGGCCACTGTCTTCATGTCAGCCACATAAAGGGCTGCTGTGGTGGGGGGTCTTCATGTCTGTGCCAGTGCTGGACATCAGGGACCAGGCAGCCTCCCTTGTCAGTGTTCCTCACTGAGTTTCACTGGGGCAGCTGGGTAAAGGAACAATCATGCACACATCGTTCTGGATATCCCCTGCCTCAGATGCAAGAGGAATCTCCCATTCCTAGCAGTTCTCTCCACAGAGTAAGCTGGTCAAAATCTCAATGAAGGGCTACAAGGTCCTTCCATTTATTCCTTCCTTTCATTTATCGAGAGGAGTGTGTGACAGCTCCACGGCTCCTAAGTCTAAACGGGGGACAGAGTTCGACTTAGAGCCATGGGGAGGGAGTGTCCATTAGGAGGGCCAAAGATCAATACTTCCCATGGGCATGGGATCAGTCTGGAAAGGGGCCCTGTCCCTTCATGTCCCCTCAGCCCAGAAAGGAGGGGCCGGCTGCCTTCCCAGTCCTCTGACCCAGTAGAAGTGCACAGATTCAAACCTGGACCCTTCCCATGCTCCAGGCCTCTGAATGCCTGCATGGTTTGGACATCAACTTGCCAGGGGCCCTGTGGCCAAACCTATCGCACAGTCACAAGGATCTCCTCAGCTGATCTCCAAGCATATTCCTCTGAGAGACAATATGGGATGGACCCCAGAGAGGACCTAGTGTGCAAATAGGCCAAAGGAGTGAAGAGAGATCCACGGAGGGCTAGAGGTCCTCATGAGGAATGAGAATGGGATAATGTGGGAAATGAAGTGACTAGTGCCATTGCCTAACAAGCTGGCTGTTTCCAGAGGAAGCAAGCCCTGGGGCTTTGGTGAAGGAAGCCCATTACAGGCTACCCTGTAGCCTGACAGGTTGCCCTGTCAGCAAAGAGCCTGCGATCCTCCTTCAGAAAGGGAGGGGAAGTCCTGCTTTTGAATCTGTTTCTTGCTCTTTCCCATTAGTAGACAGGTGTGCCAGAGATTCAGCTGTGGCAGTTTGGGGCCCCCGGCCGACGTCAAGTGATTAGAACCCGGCCTGGGTACAATAGTCACTTCAAAGTCCCTTTGTTTTATACTGACCAGGCAATGGGCAGGGTGAACATGCATGAACCATCTACTCTGCAGGATGAAGGCATGACTATCAGCCAGGCTACCAGTCCCTACGATGACTCTAGATGATTAAGCACCGAGCCCTCAGTGACAGATGGGCTGGATTTCCTCTGGGATACCAGACACCGAAAGCTGTCAATCAGCTCAGGAACTGAGGGGCATATCCACACCTAGGGGAGGACCTGGGCCAGTATACCTGACACAGACCCATGGGTCCTGGCATGTTCTACTTTAAACAGAAGACATTTCTCTGCAGCAAACGCAAGTAGGTACCCAGAGGACCAAAGTTCCTTATTCCAGGAGAGAATGGGCTAAAGCTAGAACTCAGTGCCTGCTCCTATCTCCTGGCCGGCTGGCTCTCTCGGGAGGATGAAACACACCTGAGGACTGGTGTAAAGGGAAATCTCCACTGGCTACAGCCGTGAAGGATTTTCTGCAGGACGTCTGTGTCCTTCCTTCAAAAACAGAGGGAAAACTGCCTTTGGTGCTTTGTCCTGTCCTTCCCATCAGGGACTACAGGCAGCATGAGATTCAGAGGCAAGGGGTTCCTGCTCCCGCCTGGTAATCAAGGGTGTGGAACCTGCACCTGATGGAGTAGATCTTGAAAGAGCCCTTTCTGGGCTGATCAGAGCCTGAAGCCTAGTGTGCCAAAGGGGAGTCACGTTTGACCCAGAACGAAGGCATATCTACCCTTCCCTGCCCTGACCAGAGCTGGTCTGGCACCAAGCCCTCAGGAACAACAAGGCCCTCCTTCCTTTGAGAAAGTTCCTGTTTACTCTTCCATAGCACAGCCCAGGAGCAGAGTGGGAATTTCACACCACCCTTTAGGCTCTGCCTGTGTAAAGAGACTGAAAGCCTAGTTGACCCTAAATGTGACCCAAGACGTAGAAAATACAAATTGGAGGGGATGGCTGTAAGGGACACCAAGGCTCTACATGACAGATGGGAATAGGATAATGCTGGAAACACATAACCACCTCACTTGTGGGACAGCCTGCAGGTATCCCTACATAACCAGCTTGGCTACTTCCTCTGCCCTAGGCCTCCCTTTGTGAAGAGAGTTCTAATAGGTAGTTATAAGGGGTCCTGTTGCCAATCTATGACAGATTCCCAACTGTTGTCCCAACTCAGACAAGGCCCACATTTAGAAGTGGAGGATATTTCTCTGACATTCTGACTCTGAATGGGCTCCAGTGAGATCCTCGTTTGGGGAAAAAAAGCGGGGAGCCACAACAAAAGGATGGATATAAAAAGAGGGCCAAAGTGCTTCATTCCACAGAAAAGCAAGATGAAGCTGAGAAGGCCTTACCTCGCACAATCCCCTGAGAAGATAGGGATGTCTAGAGTAATAAACACTACTGGGCAGGGACAAAGGGAAACTTCCATAGCCTACACCTAGGCACTCAGCTAGCTTGAGGCCTGCACTTTTCTTTCAGAACCGCAAGGAAGGCTCCTGACCTTGGCTCCTTTGTACACCCTACCGCTCGGGGCATAGAAAGTGCAGTGATTCAGCGGTAACAGCTCAGTGATCCTGGAAGTGTTTCAGGAGTTGGAACCAAGGCAGTGGCCAGTATTCTTTCTAGGGGCTTTGGTGGGCGGATATGTCCTGCAGAATACTGTGCCTGCCTGATCCACCTGCCTTAGAAGATGAAGATATTTCAAAGAGCCAGAGGAGGGAGTCAAGCTTGCTACCCACCACAGTCTTTACCAGGGTCAGTCAAGCAACAGGTGCTCCTGGACAGGTGGGTCATTCATCTTTGGGATGAAGTAAGTGATTGCTCTTACATAGAACAGGACCAGAGTGGTGGTTCGTCAAAATCCCGGATGTTGGCTGTGTGGCTCACACGCCCCTTCCTCCTGGCTGTGACCCTTGACCTTCTTCTGGAAACAGAAAATGATTGGCAAGGGCTAGAAGTAAGGCCAGGGTTCTACATTACAGAGGATTTCAGGGTAAAGCTGGGAATGAAATCTCTAACATAGTTTCTCCTTCAACCAGAGGTGAAGCAAGCTCCCTCCCAAGCCAGGGCATGTCTGTACATGGAGACTCTGCTGGGCACCTTCAAGGGCCCTAGGCTTCCCATTGTCAACATAGTTCTGAAAGACACATAAGGAGGGGTCCCTGCTACCACCCTATGCCAGAGACATGAGAAGTGACCAGATTCCCCAACTTCAGGGGAGGGATATTTCTCTGAGATGCTGGCTCTGAATGGCACCCAGGGAGAAAGTACTTTGCACACAAAAAACCGATATTCATTGAACTGGAAATGGGGAAGGCCAAAGGGCTTCATCACAAATGGGAATGGGATAGAGATTAGAACGAAGTGTCTACAATGACAATTTCCTGGCAAGGTCCTCTCTAAGGAGTGAGAAACACCTGTGGCCAGAGGCAAACGAAACCTCTAAAGGGAAAACTCCCAAAAACTCATTCTGCAAGAGGTCTGCGAATTTCCTTGTGTAAGAGAGGGAAAGCTTCTGTCCTTGGTTCTTTTTCCTGCCCTTCCCATCAGCGGATAGATGCAGCAGGGATTCGGGGGTAGTGTGTCCATGCTCCACGCTGCTGCTCAAGTGTTTGGAACCTTTGCTCTGGCGCGTTAGGTTTTGAGCGGCTTACTCAAAATGATTCCCCCAGCTTTCTTTTCTGTTTCCGCATTGCTCTGGTAGTTGGTGGTCTTTTGTCATCCCATACAAATTGTAGGGTCCTTAGTTCTGTGAAACATGCGATGGTATTTTGATAGGGATTGCCTTCAATGAGTAGACTGCTTTGGGTAGTGGAGACATTGGAAGCATGCTTGTGCTTCCAAACCATGGGCATGGAATCTTTTTCCCATCTCTTTGTGTCCTCTTCCATTTCTGTCATCAGTTTTCAGAGGACACATCTTCTATCTCTTTAGCTAGGTTGATTTCTCAAGATCTTACCGAATACTTTGGGTACACTTGCCAATGGGATCCACTCACTGATTTCTTTCTCTGGGTGGGTGGGGGATGGGCTGTGGGTGTGGAGGACTGGGCGGGGCACTGGTTAGGAGGAGCCTTGGGTGTTGACTGTAAGTGAGGCATCAGTGAGTTCTAATCCTGAAACCAATATCGCACTCTCTGTTAAACTAAGGAGATCTGAAATAAAAATTTGGAAAAAATATAGGGAAAACATGTGCAGTTATTTCAGGCTCGCTACTTTTACACTTGCATGTTGACCCTGCTGTCTTTCGTCAGACATTCTTTCTTGGCCGACTTTGCTCACACGCACGAACAATTCTGTTTGGTGTTGTGCTTCATAAACTTCAATGTTGGTGGATAAAGTGTATTTCACAGGAAAATAATAAAACCTTTCAATTCCTTGATAAATGAAAACACTAAAGCTCAATGGACAGGTTCTAGATTATCTGAATGTATTTCCTAATTAATGAAATATAGTTTTCAAGAGCAACGATTTTTAGGTAAATGAGTTGATGTTCTAGTCATGGCAGAATGCGTGTGGTACGGATTCTGCTTTTTTCAAGTTTGAGGATGGAAGTCATATCCTAAGATGTTAGAGCAGGGGTAGTTCAAATGTGTGTGATCATGATGCGCAATCCACAATCAGGTATACGCTAGCCACGTCCAGGTTTCTATTAGATGAGAATGAAACAGCTGCATCCTTTTTCTTACTTAGACATGTTCTTCTGGGGCCAAAACGTAACTCTAATCAAAACAAGAACTTTCCCTTTAGAGAACTGTGTGACCTTGAAAGGATCTACTACCTTGGGAAGGACAGATCTCTGTATGCCCAGCAGCAGAGAGGTGTGGAAATACACTGTATGTTTCAGAGCTAGAGTGTTTCTTCCTGGTTGCTAGCCATGCCCTCTCTCCTGGAAACAGAAGGTGTTGGGTGGGGTGGTTGCTTCATACCCACTTCTTGAGCAGAGCCTTTGCTGCATTACCATGCCTCCTAAGGCAAGGGAGCACACTCATGCACTGCTGGGTTGGTGATGACACGTTTACCCGTTAGTGGACACAGACCTCATTTTCCTTCAGTGGCTCCACACATTGGCCTGTTTCATGCAGGTGTGCATGGCTGGATAAAGTAAACTGGAATACTTGGTACACAAGTGTGGCTGAGCACTCCCCACCTGGCACTCCATCCAGTGCTAATGGAGCCTGACATACATCTTTTATACTTATGTTTCCACGCTCTCACTGTAGGATGTGGTGACTGATCAGATCAAGAGACGAGGACTGGCCAAGATCACAAGAAGTGAGAAGAGTCCAAAGGAGAAGACTGGGCTCTGCAGTCTGACGCTCAATCCTCTCCCTTCATGTTTGCTTTAGAAATGAGAAAAGCTCTGATATTCTGGGAGGAATCATGCCAGCACTTGCTATCCATATGCGGTCATCTTGCAACCCAAATCCACAGATGTGCGCTGACACATACACACTGAAAGGTGTGTTAAAGAAAGAGTGGACACTGGGGAAGTGACAAGACAGAAAAAAGAAACAGGTCCGGAGAGCTCTGCCATTGGGGAACAACATCTGTTTACTTAGGTGCATGCACAAGGGCCCAAAGACGGGCAAGGAATTCTCAAAGTCCGTAGCTTTCCACCTCAAACCAGGACTATTCTTGGCCCAGCCTCCAGAGGAAAGGTCTAGGGTCCTGCGGCCCAACTCTGGGGCCACCTGGAAGGATGATGAGCTAACTCTCCATATTTAGAGAAAAGCTACAGAAAAAAGACTTCAGTGTTCTTCCGTATATTATTGTGTTACCAGTGGGTTTCTCCAGACTTCCATATAATCATAACCTGTCAACTGGCTTTGGGTCTCCATCAATGACTCACTGTGTTCTGATATACTAGACATGTGCTTCATAGTTGCTGGAAGCTTTGAAAGACCAGAGAGGTTTAGGAACCTTGGGTGGTGAGGACTTGGGAGAGGGAAGGACATGTCAGAGCACTGGACACTGACTCTAGAGTCCAAGAGAAACTCGGTCCCGGTTGGGCCCCCAGGCTCTTCACTTTGAAATAGTGGGGTCATTGTCCTGGCTCACAGGATGATGCACCATGGGTAAACAGTATACACTGGGGATAGACAGACCAACAGGAATGGCAGAAGCCTGAGCTCCCTTGCACAGCCCTGAACCCTAGGGTTCCAAATCTTTACCCAGGGACCTTAAAGGGCCACTGCCTTCATGTCAGCCACATAAATGCGCTGATTTTGCTGGGGGGTCCTTATGCCTGTGGTGTTCCAGTGCCGCACACAAGGGTACAAGCAGGCTCCCATGTCAGTGGTCCCCACTGAGATTTGCTGGAGGAATGGAACAAGGAAAGTTCTTGCAGAGTTCATTCTGGATGTGCCTTGCCTCAGATCCAATAGGAGTCTCCCATTATTAGCCGTTTTCTCCACATATAACTGCTCATAATCAAGATGGAGGGCTCCACGTTCCTTCAGGTTCTTCATTAAAGAGCTGCTCCAAGCACCTGCCTTCGAATAGGGAATCGGCTGGGCTTGGGTCCAAGGCTTACAATGAGAAAGGTGTCCCTGCCTGGGGGTCTTCACAGTTGGTGTGGAGATGTATAACTGTATGAAAATGAAGACCTCTGAAAATAAAAGGAGAGGGTTCGTGAATAGTGATGGTGAAAAGAACCAGTGTGCTGTGAGGACAGGCGGCGGAGGCCCTGGAGGATATGAGGGGCCTCACTGAGGTGAACAAGCTTGGAAAGCATGCCTAGTCTTGAAGGATGCATGTAGTGCTCAGAGCTATGAATGAGAACCCTGGCTGAGTCTCGCTGTCTGAGTACTGAGAAAGAGGAGATTTTTATTTCAGGTACCCTGGGAGGTAGAGATATTTCAATTATTTCCTAGTTGCTGCATCTGTAAGGTGGAGGCAGCAGAGACAACGCAGAGAGAAGGGACACAAGTAGTGGTCCATACTGACTGGTTATCATGCAGGGAGGCCCAAGGTTGGGTAATATGTCGTTTTCTATAAGGTTCACCGTGGCTAATAGTATGAGCGAAGAAGGGAAGATCCAGATTCCAAAGATTAAGAAGCCAAGGTACTTTTAATTTCCCTTTATGCATAGAAACGATAGTGCCTGACAAGCCTCCGTTATTCCAGAAAATCTCCTCCCTACTAGGTTTGCCAAAGTATATGATCTTATCACAATAGTTTGTTTCAAGATATCACCTAGGACCCCTGTCAGTAGTAATCCAATGACTCCAGTGAAGATTATGTTTACTCTGTCCATAACAGGTTGTCCAGGGAACAGTGTTCCAGAGGTGGTGTGACTATTTGGGACCAGAGCAAGCTATAACATTAGGACTGTGAGATATGCTTGTTTTTCTGAGGTATATCAAAGCTTGTGACTGAGAAAACGGTAACGTTGTCTGGCCCTAGAGGTTTTGTGCTGTACGTGTAGAAGCCAGGTGATTTTTAATTTAAGACAAGCTGATAAGTTGTTAAGTTTAGTAATACCCATAGGAAGTGCTGAAGTAGGCGCCGATGTTCTTGTTCAGTTTGGAAGGACAGGTTAAGACTGGCTCCTTCCATGAACTCTGTCATTATTGCTCAGAGGAATATCCCGGTGGAGGAGTGTTAAGTTATCAAACATAGGTGGGTTAAGGTGAAGAGCCCAATATGAATATTGAGCCTCGTGTGGCCAAATGAGAGCAAGAAGGAGAATCAGGCTTACATTACATTTCTGTTAATGACAGAAATCATGGCCATCAGATGTGAATTAGGGGTGTATGCAAGACCGCTGTGTGGTAAGAGGATGCCGGTCTGGTTAGACAGGCATTTAAGGTTTCCTCATGTTAAATCAGGAGCAAGGACTTGCGTTTGTGGAGTCGCTTCAGGATGTGGAGTCCATGAAGAGGCTTCTTCCATCTTGAAGAAGGGGGGCAGTGACTGCTCGTTCAGCGTCATTCTCTGGAAGTCCTGGTTCCCTGGAAGAAATCCTGGAGTTCTTCATGATGCTGTGGTAAGGCTTCGCCACATGGCAGGGAATCCACAGAAGTCTGGAATCTGTAAGAACACAAGCATATGCTCAACCCCAGGTGAGAAGCTGAGTGGGCCCAGTCCATGTGGTCCCCACCCACTTCGGGGGTTTTGCATAGGACCATAGTGTCAGAGGGTTTACCTTCTTTTGAAGAATGTCACTCAACTGCAGTTAGTCCTTGAGGGTTAAGATTTAAAAAGTTAAGAATAATAAGAGTACGATTAAGGAAGAGCTGAGTTTGTCATGTAGACAGCCGGGGGTATGTCCCGCTTTTTGTTTTTTAACATGTTTCATGAGCATAATATATGCTCATTTTACAATTATTTGGCCTTGTGGATTATAAGGAATGGGTAATTCCAACCAAGGCTTAAGTAAAACAACTGAAAAGGGGCATGTTGTCCTGTTGTGTTACCCTTCTTGTGAAAAGTATATTGATTTATTTCCTTGCTCACTTCTTTATTTATTACCATTAACAAAAACCGCATTTTTTTCTGTGGTTGTCATAGGATGTACTAATTTTATTTTGGCTCAGTAGGAACTTGCATATTGATCCTTGGTCATTGAGGCAGAGGGCTAAAGGGCCAAAGTTAAGGTCCAATCCCCTGCCTTTTTCAGCAATGCCCACATAAGTAGGTTTCAGCCCTGTGGATATCCATTTGTGGCATACAATGGGCTAACCTTGGTAAAAGTCTTCCATTGATCTTAGCGAAAGCCCTTCATACATCATCCATCCTTTATATGGCCTAGGCATCCATTTCTCTGCTAAACAGAAACAACACAAATGTGGAGGATTTGGGAGGCTGGCAACAACAGTATTGGCATCATTTTTCCAGCCTTTGGATCAAAGGAGGAGGAATTTTAATCTTGACCCTGAATACTTTTAAAATCCATTGGTTTTAACCTTAGTCTGTCCTGACCGCACATAACATTTCTCATTAAAGAGTTTTCTTCACAAACCTGCTACAGCTTTTCTTTGCGTTTCGATTTTCTCCCAGGCCATTTCCCCCCAAATAACTCATCTCATTTAGGACAAAATTACTTTCTTTTACCTTCAACAAAAATAGGTTTCCATTTCCTATATTTTTCTTTGGTATCTCCTATTTTTCTACTAAGTGAGTTCCTTTTCTTATTTTTATCAGTTTTGACTACATTTAGCAGTATTTTAACTCTTAGAAACCCTAGTCTCCAGTGAAAACTAAGTAGTGACCAATTGTGAATTATCTGTGATATCAGAAAATCTATTAGGTGGTAAGCTCAGGAATCCATTAAGAATAAAACATGGATTGAAATATTCTTAGTTTCATTCCTTCATTCCTTCATTCTTTCATTCATTCATTCATTTATTTTCTGAGAAGCCGGAATCATAAATCTATGTTTAGTAAGCAACTGCTACAGCATTCCATTTGATTGGGAGGAGACCCGAATGTCCAAAGAACTGAATTCAATTTATCACTTAGTCAAAACCGTAAAGCTTCAGGTTACCAAAGAGCCTGAAAGCTATCTTAACAATTACCTATGAAAACTAGGAGGCAAACAAAGTTAAGCGACCATTACTTTCCTTTAAGTCATCCTTTTGGTACCAAATTGGAACAGAGATCCCATGAGCTTGTTTGACTTTCAGTAAACCTTAGTAGAACAAGGTTTTAACTTTAATGCTGACAACTTTACTTATTTATTATTATTATTTTTTTACAAGCCCTTGAGTCAAGGGCTGACTTCCAATAGATCACAGCCAGGGAGTTGCTCTGCTATGTATGGAAACTCGACCCAGAAGCAGGTCCTCTAGGAATGGTTTAGCATCAGGTTCCCCAGGAATCTGCCTTGCCTGAAGAGCAACAGGGCGGCCCCATTCTGGCCAGCCCAGATTCCGGGGACCAAGGGCTTTCCCCACTAGACCCCAGTCCAGACTTGCAGTGGCCTGCCAGGCCATGCCAAGTGGGGCTGGGCAGGAGCAGGGCAGCCCTCCTTCCAGAATGATAGGAGGGGGGTTGTGGGAGGGGGGGAAGGAGACCTGCTACCACAGGCCAACCCAGGCCCCTAGGCAATGCCTTTTCAGTCGGCCTGGGCAGGATTCTGACTTACAGTCTTTCAGTCATAATCCCATAGATGTAGCTTTGTCCCATTTTGCTCCTTGGCCAAGCACATGCACCAAATTTGATGATGCACATTTAAACTCAGATCCAACAAACTTCAATGGATTCAAACACCGAATATGTTTCATTTACCATTTAAATCCTGGGAAGTTTGCTAAAACCTTAGGAACTTTTTATAAAGCACATCCTCAAGGATTACACATAATTACAAATCTAACGACTTTATTTCTTTAACCAAGGAGGCAAGAAAAGATCCTAAAAGTGAATGCATAGCATTCTAATGTTGGTAACACAATCTAGCTCCTTTAACTTTGAGAACTTTCAACTAAGCAATTAAGGACCTGATAAAGATGAAACCTAAAGCATTGGTTTTCCCGGCAGACAAAAGAGAAAAAACACCTCGGTTTACAGTGTCTAATCAAGAGCAGAACAGTCCAAGAAAAGTGTGTTTTTGGAACAGAGAGGAAAGCAGAATATCGACCTCATCCCAGTGCCCCTTTAAAATTCCATTCATTTCAACCTTAGTAGAATAAAGTTGTATGATTTAAAGACATGTGTATCCTAATGATATTTTACCTGTGTCCCCTTAAAAGTTTACGATTGTTACTTTTTTCCCTGTGAAACCAGTGAGGAAATTTAAAGTTTAAGGAGGGGTATTTTGCCTTTTGACAGCTTGGGGAGGGGTGGCAGGGCACTACCTGAACCACTGAAGAGCCAGATTCTCAGGTTCAGCACCCCAGGCTCTGCAGAAAGGGAGGAGGGGGAAGGGAAGGCACAAGGTACAGTGGGGCCTAGAGGCTAGAAGGCAGACAAAGGCTCACAGGGCAGAGAAAAGACTTCACATGGTCCTAAAGCCTGTCCGCTCAGAGAGCTGATCTGATAGGAAACCGATTTGTGTTTTCTTTCGAATTCTGTTTTCTTTTGTTTTCCCCTAGTGGACTTAGGCAAGTCTCTGTCGGGCCTGAGAAGACAGGGAAGCTCCCCAAAACAAAAGGAGGTTCGTTTCCGCAGCTGCTTGGGAAGAGTCCTTAAAATCCTTATCCCCAGGTAGACTAGCCAGAGACACTGGGCTCTAATCATCAGAGTTCTTAATCCCTGGAATGAATGAGGGAGAAGCCCTCACACAGCGTTAGAGTAACCCGAGTGTAGAGGGAGAAACAGTGAGAGAGAGAGAGAGAGAGAGAGACCCTTATATGAAGAGATAGTCCCTGTCAGATACACTGCACTTTGTTAGTGAGTTGTTTTAGTGACCATGATTGGCAGCTGGGCTCCCTGCCTTGGTTGGAAATACTGCCCCATGTCAGACAGGTGTTCAAAGGACACAGAATAGGAGCAGCAACGTTCTGCATAGCATGAGTTATGCAAGCATCCTGAAACTCTTGGGCACACACAGCATACTGGGCTGGGGTCCTGATGATTTTCATGGGAGAACTCCAATCCCAGGCACACAGGGAAGGAGTACATGCGTGCCACACATAGTTTCCAAAATACTGATCTTAAAAGGGCCATGAAGGCCATATAATGAATTGTTTTCTGTAATTTTTTTACTATTTGGAATGCCAGGCTTTTATAGCCATATTGTCCATTTTGCCTGACAAGGGGAGAAAGGTGGAATTACTGGCCTTATGGGCTTTCTTAATGTACTTTTGTTCTGGGGTAAGGACCTTAACAGGGTCAGTGGAAGAGGTGCTTTTGTGGCTGGATTTCATCTCACCCTTTTGGGGGAAGAGGAGAATCTTCTGGCTGTCTAGGCGCCAGAGCCACAGTCTGATGAAAGGGGGAGCAAGGATTTTTCTCCTTAGCTAACTCTGTGTCTTTACATAGACCTCTGAGTTCCTGGGGGGAAGGGCAGTCTGGACCAGGACCATGGACCACACAAGGATTACTTCAGGGGAAGCACTAGCCCCTTTAGAATGCCTGATCTTTAAAGTGTTTTCCTACTGATTCCCATGCTTTAAGATCCTAAGTGCCTTGTTCTGGGAACCAAGGGCAATTTTGTCGGATGGTCAGCAATTATTTAAGCTTAGCCTTATAGTATAGAGTCATCCCTGCTATCTCTCCTAGTGACTGAAGAATTCCAATACAGAGCTATGGTAGGGAGTCGCGAGCTAGGGAGGGAGCTACGGAGTTTCTCTTGGGAGATCTCTCAAAAATTCCCTGGCAGAGAACCTTAAGAGAGTTTCACTTTATCCCTTACCTTTTTCCCTTTGCTTCTTTGTTTCTTCAGTTCCACATACGAGTGAAATTACTGAATGGTTTTCTTCTTTTTCTGACTGACTTATTTCAGTTAGCATCCTACTAATAACTAGTTCCATCCATGTCCTTGCAAATGATAAGGTCTCATTCCTTCTTTGGCTGACATATATATCCATATACACCCATATAGATATCCATATCTATACCCGTGCAAATATAGATCTACATATATATCAATATGTACATTCAGATATATCCATACTTAGATCCACATATACACCTAAATGTCTATATATATATATATATATATCCATAGATATATCCGTACGTATGTTTTCAGAGATCTATCTATAGATATATGTCATATCCATATCCATAGATATATATCCATAGATTTACATATCCAGATATAGACAGATATATATCCATATATATCTCCATATATCTATTGATATATCCGTTGATATATCTATATATATCTCTATATAAATCTATATACCAATACATATCTATATCTGTATATATACCCATGTATAGGTTTAATCCGTATATATCCATATATATCTCTACATATATATGCATAAGTAGAGCCATAGATATATCCATAGATATGTAACCATAGATATATGACCATAGACAAATCCTTAGATATATAACCATATAGATAGATATCCTAGTTGAGAATCATATGGAGAGCCAAAGCGATATTCATATAGAGATATCCATACATAGAGATATCCATATAGAAACCGATATCTCTCCCTCTCTATCCTTATATATTGAATCCATATATATGTATTCATAAATATATTTATATATGTCCAACCATATATATATATGTCCATCTAAGGATCTATATCCATTTACATCTGTGCATATATATACCCCTTGATATATCCATATATATATCCACATATTTCTATTCATAGCACATCTACAGGACATGGATGGAGGGAGAGAGTAGGATGTTAAATGAAAGAAGGCAGTCAGAAAAAGACAAATGCCATCCAATGAGTTTACTCATATGTGGAATTGAAGTAACAAACAAGAACATGGAAAATATAAGAGAGAGAGAGAACGGGAGAGAGGGAACAGACCATCCCATCAAGACACAGACTCTTAAGAGTAGAAAACAATCCGATAGTACCGGAGGGGTAGTAGATGACAGGGGGATTGGGTGTGGTGAAATCGGTGATGGGGTTTAAGACGTGTATTGTCATATGAGCAGAGCATATGGATCTGTAGACCTGAAAGTAATAGAAGTCTTCATATTAACTACCTAACTGGAATTAAAGAAACAAAAAAGACAACGCACTGTAAAGAAGAAAGAATATTAAAGGAGGACCTCTCGTCCAATAATTTACTAGGTGAATTACATGAGAACTGAGTTATGGCACTTTTGCCATGCCTACAGTGGGTACAAAGGTCCCTTGGAAGAATTTACAGTGTCCTCTAAGGCACACAGCACAGAGTCCCCTCCTCACGTGGCCTCCTCCTGCCACCTTGCAAGCAGAAATATTTAGCAGGAATGGTGTGGGCATTTAAGAAAAATCAGGACGACAATATTATACAGCTAGATAAAGGAGGCTTTGCAAAGGAAGGGTAGTAGAAAACACTCCGTGCATGCCATCCTGGGCCTGTTCTTGTGACCCTCTTAACCCACCTCCAATACAGGATCATTTTGTATGAATGCCTTTACCCACCACCCATCTTTGGTCTGTGCACCGTGACAAAATGTGACCCGTGCCATGTGGAGATGACTTCCAATGAGGAAGACAGAAGTGAAAGGGAAGGGGGTGTCCATGTGGTTAGCAGGGATGGTGGACAACGGCAACGGGTCATTTAAAAGAGAGACCTGCACGTCCAGGGAAACTTCTTGCAAAAGGAAAACCTAGCACATAGGTCTTCTCAAAGGCATGAATTGGAGCTTTGGGAAAAGTATATTTGTATATTGAGCAAAAGGCATGTGATAATCTCACCTGTGTACTTATTCCTTGACCCAATTATTAAACTGCAGTGGACCAGGGAACCTCTCTGGCCATTTGTCTCACCAAATTATCTCAGTTTGGCAGCAATCTTCTAGGCGTCTTTCAGTTTTCCCATGATTCTCCAATTTTGGGACAATCAAATCATTCCCTTTGGAAACCTCCATTGTGTCATCTTTCTTATGGACTTTCCCTTCTTTGTCTATGAAGGAGCTTAACCAACCCAGCTTGCATTTGCCAGCAGCTTTCTGTATTATTTGGAAAGACACAATATGGATAATGAAGAAAATACAAATCCTGACGTTCAAAGACAATCACAGTCTGAACTCTTTTTCTACATACGAGCATTGTTTTTCAGAGTGTAATCACAATGTGAAGTGGATTTTGTGGTTGAGGAAACTGTTTTGTGTTTGTTTGTGTTTCGGATGTGTTTTCATTTTACCTCAGTAAACCCTACTCTATATTTTCAAATATCAATTTCTTTTTGTTTTTCCATTTTTGTTACCCTACTCAACATAGGGGAAAACCTTCACCTGCTGACAGTGCCCGGACTAGGACACAGACAGAAAAACAATGCGTAACCATAGAAGGAGGAGTGCTCTCTAACATTTTCCTTCCAAAATTCATAACACAGTGGCTGCACCAGTTTGCATTCCAACCCACAGTGCAAGAGGGTTCACCTTTCCGTACTCACCACCAACAGTGAGTTCATGGATTCTTAACTGTAGCCATTCGAAGATTTCTGAGGTGGTCACTCATTACGGTTTTGCTTCGCATTCCCTAACGAACAGCGATGTTGAGCATCTTCCCGTGAGTGTCTTAGCCATCCAGAAGTCTTCTTTGGGAAAGTGTCTATTCATGCCTTCTGCCTGTTTCCTAACTGGGCTGTTTGTTTTTCGGGTGTGGAGTTTGAGAAGTCATTTCTAGATTTTGTATCCTAACCCTTTATCAGATATGTCGCTTGCAAATATCTTCTTCCATTCTGTAGGCTGCTGTGAGTTTTGTCGATTATCTCCTTCACTGTGCAGAAGCTTTTAATCTCGATGAGATTATGACCCAGGCCTCAAAAACCATGGATTCTTGCCATTTGTGACTACATGGGTGATTATGCTAAGCAACATGAGTCCATCTGGAAAGTCGAATACCATAGCATTTCACTTCTACAGAGATTTTAACATATGGGAAGGTGTAGAAAAAAAAAAGGGAGACTCTTAATAATAGAGAACAAACTGAGGGTTGGCGGACAGAGATGGGTTAGAGATGGACTAGATGAGGGATGGGTATTAAGGAGGGCACTTGTGATGAGCACTGGGTGTTACATGTAACTGACAAATCACTGAATTCTACTTCTGAAACCAAAATATATAATTTAACTAACATTTAAATTATAAAAAAAAATCTTAACTGCTCACTCACTTGCTCATGGTCCATTAAAAGGTTTTGACAACAGTGTGAGATAGTCTGTCTGACACCATCACTTTACATGGATGTTTCACGGTCCTGTTGCCAGAGGAAAGGGCTCCTCTCTGGCTGAAGAGGGGTCCCATCCAGGGCTCTTAGGGTCAAAGCAGAGAAGACACATGCCTACCAGAATTCTTTGTGCAAACCTCTACTCACTGTCTTTGGTTTCCGGAAGCAGACCCCTCCCCACCAGAATCAAGTTGAAATCATGGCAACAATCACCCTCCAGTAAGAGAGTTGAGGCCCCTCTCAATACTGAAAAATGAGTGCACTTATCTCTACGGCACTACAAGGGGTCTAGTTTTGGGGTAGGGGGAAATATTTTGCTGGTTTGGCAGATGAGAAATTACTGCAAACCCACTGTCCTATGTTCACTATTCTAAAAGTGAGTGACATTGGACGTTCATTACTTACAGACAATTTCAAGATGTAGCCACTGTTCTCCCTTGTGGCTTGAACCCTCTGAAAACACTCTCCTGGACTTCCCAAGGGGATGCAGACAGTGATCCATGGTGAGCCAGTCAACTTCACTCCTTGTGAAACCACTCAGTTGTTAGTGACTGCCTTCTACCCATCAGAACACAGTTGGAGTGAGGGGTGGTCAGTTTTGACATTGCATGACACAAATTCTGTCACTTTCTTCTTTATTCTGTGTTTGTTCCATCTCTCTCTATGTGTCTCTTCTCCTCGTTCTCTCTCTGTATCCTACACTATGCTCATCATTCTCTTTCTGTCACTCTCTATCCATCCCTCCCTCTCTGTTCTCTGTCTCATTTGATCCCTCTGTCTCTCCTCTGCTTGTGGGAATGGGACATCATGCACATTAGTGAGGCGTTCTCATATGAGATCCCTAATAGGAGGGAAAGAAATAAATTCCCAGGTTAAAAGTTTGAAATAGGCTCTCAGGTCAAACTGAACTCTGTTATTGCCCCAGGCAGTGAGCTTGGGACTAAACTATAACCCTGTGGAATCTCCTTTGAGCCACAGCACTGGTTTCAGAGAGATTTGGCTCTGCTTTGCCTAGATTCGTCTCCATCAAGAATTGTGAGCTAATAAACATTTGTGTTGAAGTCTCAAAGTATTGAGAATATGCAGAGAGGAATGAATCGCAACAGTCTACTAGGTCCCACAATCTGGTCTATGATCTAGATCCTCCCTACCGCTCCCTTTCAAGAACCCATAGCTACATTTTCTACCTTTCTAAGGTTTTGAATGAAACAGTCAATACTGTCTCCTAGTCTCTGTACCAGCAGTATCTTCTCCGTCACTCACTGTACAAGTGTACACTGTGGTTCCCTCTTGTCATGCTGTCCATGCACACCTCTCCTCTGTGAGGACTTACTATATTCCAGTGACTCCCTAGACTGTTCTACAGCACACTCGTTCTTTTCACTATTAGAGCACATGTCCTGTCTTTTATCCAATTATCCATCTTCCCTCTAGACTGTGAGCAGGAAAAGGGACCACTTTCTAATAGAGTTCTAAACGGAAGTTATAAGGGGTCCTGTTGCCAATCTATGACAGAGTCCCAAGGACTCAGCCAGAGTCGATAGTTTAAAGTGGAGGATATTGCTCTGACACCCTGACTCTGAATGGGCTCCAGAGAGATCCTCGTTTGGGGGGAAAAAAAGGTGGGGGAGTGTGGAGAAAAGGATAGAAATAAACATAGGGACAAAGTGAATCATTTCACAGAAAAGCAGGATGAAGCTGAGAAAGACTTGCCTAGCACAATCTCCTGAGAAGATGATGGTTGTCTAGAGTAAGAAACACCTGAGGGCAGGGACAAAGGGAAACTTCCATGGCCTAGACCTGGGCTCTCAGCTAGCATGAGGCTTGCACTTTTCTTTCAGAAACAGAAGGAAGGCTCTTGACATTCGCTCCTTTGGATGCCCTACCGCTCAGGGCATAGAAAGTGCAGTGATTCAGTGGTAGCAGGTCAGTGTCCCTGGAGGTGTTTCAGGAGTTGGAACCAAGGCAGGGCTTTGGTGGGCGGAAATGTCCTGCACAATACTGTGCCTGCCAGATCCACCTGCCTTAGAAGATGAAGACATTTCAAGGAGCCAGAGGAGGGAGGGAAACTAGCAACCCAACACAGAGATTACCAGGGCCAGTCGAGCAGCAGGTGCCCCTGGAAAGGAGGGTCCTTCTACTTTGGGATGAAGTAAGTGATTGCTCTCACATGGATCAGGACCAGGGTGGTAGTTCGTCAAAATCCCGAATGTTGCCTGTGTGGCTGACAAGCCAATTCCTCCTGGTTGTGACCCTTGACCGCCTTCTGGAAACAGAAACTGTTTGGCAAGGGCTAGAAGTAAGGCCAGGGTTCCACATTACAGAGGATTTCAGGGTAAAGCTGGGAATGAAATCTCTAACATCGTTTCTTCTTTGACCAGACTTGAGGCAAGCTCCCTCCCAAGCCTTGGCATGTCTGTACATGGACACTCTGCGGGGCACCTTCATGGACCCTAGGCCTCCCATTGTCAACAGAGTTCTGAAAATCACATAAGGAGGCGTCCCTGTTCTCACCTATGCCAGAGACATGAGAAGTGACCAGATTCCCCAACTTCAGGGGAGGGATATTTCTGAGACGCTGGCTCTGAATGGCACCCAGGGAGAAACTATTTTGCAAGTAGAAAGCAGATATTCATTGAACTGGAAATGGAGAAGGCCAAAAGGCTTCATCACACATGGGAATGGGACAGAGATTAGAACGAAGTGTCTACAATGAAAATTTCCTGGCAAGGTCCTGTCTGAGGTATAAGAAACCTGAGGCCAGAGGCAAACGAAACCTCTAAAGGGAAAACTCCCAAAAGCTCAGTCTGCAAGAGGTCTGCGTATTTCCTTGTGTAAGAGAGGGAAAGCTTCTGTCCTTGGTTCTTTTTCCTGCCCTTCCCATCAG